>JAUZNK010008254.1:0-24719 GCA_035046665.1 Euphysa ruthae
ACAGACATACATACATACATACATACACACACACACACACACACACACACACAACACACACACACATACACACATACATACATACATACATACATACATACATACATACATACATACATAATTGGGATTGGTGTAATAATTTAAGACATGTACACTGACTTTTTTTCTCTACTCTATATTTAGCTTATGAAACTGATTTTTCATTTTACCTCTATAGATGTAGGTTAAAAAAATTTTTACTTTAAAAATTAGGTGAATTTTTCAAAATGGCATATTTATTTTGCTTGAACTTTATATGAACTTAGGAAATAACTTAATTTGACTTAAACTCTGAAAAATATATGCCTTTAATGATTTTTTTCCGTGGTTGTTTAACTTAGACACCTGCTTTTCTTTTAAAAAAACTATTCTCAAATTTTAAGTTTTATTTTGAATTTAAAAATTTGGAGACATAAAATTGGATTTTTTTAAAATAATTTTGGAATTTTGTTTTAACCGTTTCAATAAATAAAAAAATAAAAATAATAAAAAAAAATGTGTATCCTTTTTTTATTTCCAATTTTTTTTTGCGTGTTTTTAAATTGTAAAGTCATTGAATTTTCATTATATCTTCTTTAATTGACTTTTTTTTTTTTGCTTAGGTACCACACAGGCTCGCTTGCAATGAACGCTCCAATTAAAGTGTTGGTTAAACTTTTACATCTCTTTGGTTATTATAAAAGGTTGGCTCTAGGTTTGTTTTTATTTATTTATTTATTCTCAACAACAATTGATTTAAAAATATTATTATAACAATTTGATCATATCATAAGATGTTTGATGCTGTTCAACAAAACTAGACTTAGTAATGTTTGTGGTCAGTTGTCTAAATAATTAAATATATTATATTACTATGCTAAATTACTCAATCTTTTGAATATTAATATTTGATATTTGAATATTTTAGGTAATTAATGGATAAATATTTAATCTTAGAAATGAATTTCATTACCAGCGTCAAGTATTTTCCCTATCTTGAAGTTTAAATAACATCTCTAAAGTGGGCTGATTTTCTGAGCTTTTCACTAAATTTTTTGTTAGCAAAACATGAATTCTTAAAATATGGGTGAATATGAAAGCAGATAAAATCTTGAATTTTAAAAAATGGTGATTAAATACTTTTGCTCCTGAAGTTCCTTGCATCCTTTTTTATGGGTTCTAAGCTTAAGCCAAATTTAATTTTTTTAGCCAACCTATATCAAGGTTGCCATTAGCATCAAAATCAAGGATTTTTAAGACAGTAAAGTTACAACTGCCATAAAGTTAGCAAGAACAAAGCTAAGTTTTGCTATGAAATATGACTTGGCTCCTTATTTTAAGTCATTGCTAGTTGATGAAATAACAAAATCACCTTGGCATATTATTTTTTGTTTATGACATTTTACACAAAGCTACACAAAATGGATTTAATTATTTGATTTTTGAATGAAAAGAACAATTGAGTTGACGTAAGGTACTTGAACTCTACATTTTTATAACACTCTACTGCATTTTATTTATTTAAAAATTTTAATGAAGAAACCAACAAACCTGATTTATCAAAAATGTTACAAATACCGATGAATGGACCGAGCACCAATTAATTGGTGCTCGGTCAATTGCAATTAGAAGTTGAACTCTCTAAATATCTATCAGAATATGAGTTAAATCTTATAATTGACATTGGTTGCTGTGGTCTCCACATAATACATGAAGCTTTTAAGACTGGATTAGATTCAATTTCATGGGACATGAATGTTTTAAAGGGATACATATTACTCCGTGATACTTCCGCAAGGGGTGATAATTAGCCAGGTGTTATCAGAACTAATGCATATTTATTAAGCTTTTGTGCAACAAGATGGATAGAAGACGAAGTTGTAACTGAATTCTTGAGTTGATCACAAATAGCATTTCATTATTTGTTATACCAAGTTTTTAGAGTACTGGAGATTTTTGTAAAAATAGATTTAAGAAAATTCAAAAACCTGCTTCCTATAAAAAAATGGCTATTGGAGTTACATTGGCGATATCGTTGAAAAAGTTAGTTTAACGGGACGAAGTGACAACGATTCAAGCAACACAATTTTGTAAGGATTGTCTTCTGTTTCTAACAAAAGCTTCTGAGAAGATTTTCGAAAGATGTGCTCTAGTATCAACTGTAGTGAGGAACACTACCTGTTTTCAGCCTGCAAAAATGAAAACAAACAGTATCAATTCCAACCATAGTGTGCTGAGAAAATTACTTAATCGTCTTATTAGATTGAATTTGTCACCAACCAACAGCGATAGAGTTCTTAATCAGTATTTAATCTTTTTAAGAACTGATAATGAAGCTTCTTTCTTCAAGAGTTGGATGTTAGTAGGCATAAAGAACTAGCTTCTGTGATGAGATTAATTTTTAGATTAGCCATGCACAGGCATCAGTTGAACATGGATTCAGTATCAACAAAACAATCTTGTCTGAAAACATGCAACCTGAATCTATTGTTTCTTGAAGACTTGTAAAAGATCACATTTTGTCAGAGAAACTTCATCCTTATAAAATTAACATATCGAATTCAATGTTACTATCGGTCATGCCAGCAAGATAAAAATATTAGATAAACCTGAGTGAATAAAAAGAAACAAAGAAAAATAAAGAATGTGATAACCAAAAATCCGTTATATTGGCTGAAATAAAACAAGTCTAATCAAGAAAAAGGTCACTTCGAAAAACATGATACTTGATAGTGATTTCAATCAATATGTTAAAGATTTTGAGAAAAAAAAATTAATATTGCTTAAGAAAGGTACTGCACTTAAAAGAAAGTGTGAAGAAACCTAGCATGAAATAAATAGATTGGAAAATGTTTGCGGAAAACCGTAATAGCATTCACAGCGTTAAAAAAAGATCATTAGCTTTTTTTTTGCACTGTAAAGCGAATATCATTTAGGAAATGACGTTTTAAGGGAAGTTTTAGAATACTGTTGTAAAAAGTAAGTAAATATATTCTGCAAGTAGCCTTTTCGACTGCGTTGAACACTAAAAAATGTTTAAACCCATATGCTACATATGCTAGCTTGTTAAGACTCTAAATTTTTTAAAAAGTATTTCCTGCACAAGCAAGCAATAAAAATTTTAATGATGATGGTAGATATCAACAATGAGAGAAAATTTTTAATTTGTTGATCTCCTTCTGATGAAAACCAATTAGAAGTTGTAAAAAATATTTTACAAAATTTCTAATGAGATTAGCAAACTTTGATTATCCAGTACTGTTTAAGGAAGTTTTTCATTTTTTGTTTTAAAAATTTTTTAACCTTCTTAAGAACCTACAATTCAATTTTCACGTTTAACTTCGGTAGATTTTCAAAAGTGTTATTAGTAAGCTTAGCTGATGCTTATTTATTTCTACTGTTTACAAAGGTTTTAACGGTGGATAATATTAATTGTAACTTGATGAAATTGCTGAAAAGCTCATTGAAATGCAAGAATGCATCAGTTGAGTTATGAAAATAGCTGTTAGGCTTAATTGAAACTCAAGAATATTTTGTAAGGCCATTGAAATATAAACTGAACAAGGTAATTCTTTCAATAGAAGAAATAGTTCAGTAGCCTGGACTCATGTTTGTAAGTTTTTTTGTTATTTCATAAAGAAAAAATAATATAAAACAAAGGGCATAGCTAAACCATAGTAGATGATATGATAAAAAAATTGAAATTTACAATATTTTTATTGTGATTCCGTGATTTTGCCTGGAAAAAAACGATCTCAATTATTTAACTATGGGAAAACTTGAATTTTAAACTCAGGAAAGATATATATTTACTCAGGGAAAACTCAGGAAAATTCGGTTGAAAAATATTGTGGCAACTCTATGTCGATTATGTGCTAAATTTTTTAGAAAGATAAAATTCTTATTGAATTTGCGTTAGGCCATTCAATGACAGTATTTTCTTTTTTATCCTTTTAGCAGTATGTGAAATTGGTTCTGTGGGAAGGTTTATCATAAAGTATGTATAGTTACTTAGTTGTTTGGTAATCGTAGTGTATTTACATTAATATTATAATTTGAATTCCTTAGAGTTTATTTCCAGTTATATTACCTATGAAAAATTTTTTAGCCTGATTTTGACAATAAACCTTAACCCTTTCTGGTCTAAGGATCCGTATTATGGTTCAAGAATTTTGACAAGAGCAGACTAATGGTACGTAGTACTGCTCATTAATTCGAAGGCATTTTTGGATGCCTTCCATGCCAGAATGTTCAATGTTGTTTTGAATTAATACTTTTAGATAAATTTTGCCATAATATACCGCAAACCGCTTGTAAATGGAATTTTCTTTAAAGAAATGGTTATTGTTTGATTTTTAGTGAGATGGCAGCTCCAAAAGAGTTGTATAATGATAGTGATGAGATCTTGGATGTCATATTTAATGAAGTGAAGAGTTGTTGTTAGAGCTAGGCAAAGAGCTCCTATCAAAGGGGCTGAAAGAGGACCATGGTCATGCTGCAGGGCTTCCACACAATCGGGGTGTACTTAGACTTGAACTAGAGGTTGGGAGTGAGTCTGCTGTGGTGGATGAGATAGTGTGGAAGAAAATTGCAATTGCTGCAGTATGGAATGAGGATAAGAATTTTATTTTGAATAAGAACACAGGACTAAATTTATGTTGATCATTTTGTTAGTCTGCTTCTGTTGACTCTGCTCACTGCTTTGTTTTTCCTTACTTTTACAGTTTTAGGCATGCTGAAGTATTTTAGGTTCTGATGACGGTTTTTAGTTGAAGTTGTTTTCATTTGTGTGGTTTCCAGTTTTTCTACATTGTCTATCAAAATGTAGATATGAATATACATTTTATAAATTTATTTTTTGCTTCAAAGTCATTTGTTGCATTTTTCAAAACAAAAAAATATATATATGAGACCCATAACTTTTTAAATTGTTTTCAGCATTCTTATAGCCTTTAATTAAAATATGTCAGAAAGCTTGATTTTGAGTTGAGACATACTGCTGATTTAAGCTGAGACTGGAAAGGGTTAAGTAATTTCCATATAAGCTGTTTTTGTGAAATAGATTCATAGCTCGAAATGCTAACCTTGGCTCCACAAAATTTTTGGATACATTGTCTGCGTTGCTGCTATCTTCCTAGAAATATTAGACTTATGTTTTAGATATAATGGTCCTGTTGATTTTTCATATCATTTTGTAAGTTTTAATGCTCCTACTTTGAGATTCTAATCGAATATCAAAGTATTAACAATGAAAGTTTTAGCTTTTATTGACTTAATAAGTTATTTCACAAATTTTTCTATTGTTATATTCATTAGTAAAAGTTAGCAAATATATGCATAGTTATCGAAATGTTTACTATTACCAGATTTTTAATTCTTAGAGTTTTCAGAACACGTAGATTTTTATAATAAAGAAATTGCTAGACAATTCCATTTATTTTATTTAGATGTTCATGAACGCTTTCATTGGTTTTTGGGTTCATTTCTGCATATCTAAAAAATGAAAGACAAACATTGATATATTTGGGTCTTTTTGAAAATAACACTTGTAATGATTATTTTATATTCTAGGTGCTTCAGGTTCTTAAGTTGCTTTACAGTATTAAGAAACTGCTGTTGTCCAGTGAAACACGTAAGACTCTTGGATAACACCCTTTTAATAATGGTAGGTTGTTAAAATGTTTTTCATCCTTAGAAATTTACAACTGAAATAGAGATTATTACCACAAGTTTTTCAATAAAGTATAGAAGTTTTGGGTCTAAAATAATTTTTTTCAAGGTTTTGCTAAATATTTTACATGAATCATACAATAGGTATTAGGTTATTGAATCATTAGAATGATAGAAGTTTATAAATGCTCATTTTACACGTATCGTACTGTAGGTATTAGGCTAATGATCCATTGGATTAATCATACTGTAGGTATTAGGTTATTTATCCATTTGATGAAAAAATGTAGAAATACTCGTTCCCGCAATTGGTTAGGTGCAACTCCAATCAAACGCAATTGTTCGAGGTTGCTCTTCTCCGAAAGTTCGTTACCACAAGTGGTATGAATTGCGAGACGTTAGTCTAATTCTAACAAGATTTGACAATCAACTTCAACCTTAAGCATGGCTGATGAGACCATAATGAGGTCGAAACAGGCTGTATTATGCTAGGCTCAAAGTTGATCCTCTCGCTAGGAGTTGAGCATATATATATGTTGCGATGTTAATCTCAATTGATGTTTTATTTTACATATATAACTCACACTTAAGATGTCACCTTCATTATATATATATATATATATATTTAGCAATTTCATACTAATACTATCCACCGTTAAAACACAAAAAACCGTTGTAAACAGAAGAAATAAAGAAGCATTTGCTAAGCTTAATGACACTTTCGAAAGTTTGCCATTATATATACAAAAATATAGTAAAAGCACAATTTTTTGTTGGAAGTTTTTAGTTTTTGATATATTACACATCTTCATCACAAAAAATTGTGTTTTACTACCTTTTTATATAGAACGTAATAATGCAGTAATATTTTATCATAATACTGCCATATATTTTTCAAATTATTTTTAGCCAATTAAATCATATAATAAATCGATAATAAGCATTTGGAGCACAGTCAAATATTAAAAACTAAAGTATGTAATGTTTTGAGGTTCTGGTTTTATATATATGTTTTCATTTTTGCATTAATTCTTTTTTGTTTTAGTTATTCTTGTGATTATTAAATTGAAACATGTGAATTTTATGATAAAGCATTTTTTGAATATACTATATAGCTTAAATATACTACGTTATGAAGTTGAATAGTTTCATCTTGTTTGCTTTTAGAATGCAATATATGGTGGAGATTTGAAATCATCAGGAGAAAAAGCTTTTAATTTACTTACAAGAAATTCTGAAAAGTAAGGCAAAATTTCTTTATGCGGTCGTTTACGACAGAGCTTTTAACAGTTCTGATTTGTTAATTAAAATTTATTTAAACAAAATTTAACGTTGATTCAGGAACATAAAATATGGTTTCATATTTTAAAATTATTTTATTATATTTTTGCTTGCACTTTTGCAGGATGTCATCACACTTTAAAATACAAAAATGAAATATTGTTTAAAAAGTGTTCTCAAGATAAATATTGGTGAGGTCAAATATTTGATAGCATGATTTTTGAGTACAATGATCTCCAACAATTAGTAGCCTTGGTAATTTTATTCATATTGGCTACAGTTTTGGAAGTTTTTTGGAATTTTAGGTTTAGGGTACAGTTATACTATTGCCCTATATCAGTTACATTGGTTTAGGGTATAAGGTTTAGGGTGCAAAATGACTGATAGGTTAAAACAACTGACATAGCCTTCATATTGGTAATACTGTTCACTTACAAATGATATTTTATTTGTAGTGTATTTTAGATGCACTGCGCATACGCAGTAAACGGAGCCGGACATCTAGCCATTGCCTGTTTGATTTGTGTTTGTGCAAAATTTTGATCGATTATCCTATTATCCACTGGTGTTAATTAGGTTCTACGCTTAGTGGGCTTTCAGTGGCAACTTTATGAAGTTGTTTATATTGGTTTGCTTTTTATTTTTAAAATTGCTAAAGCTGGTTAGATAGATTTTTGCTATGTTTTCTTGAAATTTTCTACTGTCTGTTTTTGAAAATTTTTAACAATAATTCAATTTCTGTTTTGAGCAAATCTTGAAAGCTTTCATTAGAAATAGGTTTTGATTGATGTTCTTTTATATTGAAACATGCATGGTCCTTATATTCATATCTTTTTGGTACGAATAATTCGTCAATTGCAATTTTCAGAGCTTTAAATTTGAGGTTTTGTAAAAATTCTTCTGCAATAATGGCTATTAATGAAAATTGCGTGGTTCTGGAGTTTCTTGAAATCTTGAGTTCATTTTCATAAAGGAATTAATAAACGCTTAAGCATAAGCTTAAACATAACTCAATGAGTTGATGAATATCTGTTAGAGTAAGTTTGGTTCTATTTTAAAAATTTATTTCATTTTTTGATATGTCTATTATAATTGGAATAGCTTTATCTAGCAGTACTAATAGATAAAGGAAATCATATTAACAAAAAAATTTATTTTATTTGGTTTAACTGTCCATTTTTTAGTTTCTTCTACAAGCAACAAGGAATTTTTTACTTAATATGGGACTGTACCATAAGGTAGAGTACCGATTATTAAATAAACTGGTATCATAGCAAAATTGAAATAACACAAAATTCCTAAAAAAAACCTAAAAATTTAAATATCCTAATCTAGTAGCTAACTTATTTATTTATTTACCTCTGCACTTAATCTCCATAAAATTCTATGTAATAACAAATCTAAATTCTACCCAAACAGTTGTCCTGGTATGTATCAAGTTACATGTCTCTGCGGTAAAATTTACATGGGTGAAATAAAAAAAATGATACTGAGTAGTACTATTGAGCACCAGCAAGACAGTATAAAGAGGAATTGGAGCCAGTGAACACTGCAAAATTTGTCCTGGAAATTTCGATTAGCTAAATCAAAAAACAACTGACTGCAGAACATAATTACCATCCAATGAAAATACCAGAATCAAATGAAATATATTTTGCCCAAGTATGGTTTTAAATCCCGTGGTTTTGAAATCTCCGGGTTGCCATATGGCAGTGGACAGCCATGTCTCATGGCCAAGTTGGAGTCTTCAGTCTTGGTCAGCAACCTTCGTAGTGATGGTGCCACGATAAAAACACCTAGTTCCTTGATCTGTAAAGCAGGGCATTCGGTCCATTAAAATCATGACAAACTCATGATTGTACAACTTTCTAATAACAGTCTAACCCATGCTAGCATGGAAAATGGACGTAAAACTGTATAAAAAGAAGAATAAATGACAGGCAAACTAAAGTTACTTAACCGAAATGTAGGTAAAAATATGGCAGTAAACTAGTTTGCTGTTTTGAAATCGTGTTTTACATTCTTCAATCGAATTTCATCGCATACAACTATAACAAATGGCTTTCTAGCAAATCTAATGTTCAATTATTTGACTGTAGGTATTCAAATATAGTTTTTATATTAAAATTATAGACTATAATAGCCTTATGTAAGTTTATAGTAGCGGGAAATATTATATCTCTGAGTAATCTACTTTAAATTACTGCATAACCAAGCATTTAAAATTTTGTGGCATTGGTTTTTTTATAATTAAAAATAAATATTAAATTCTTAGGGCCTTAACACATGATGGTACTGTTGGATTTTTTCTCTTCCTTGGACATTTATTAGTCACTCTTTTAACAGGTAATATTTTTATTTAAGTTACTTCAGTGATTTTTTAATAATCTCTATGCTTCGTTTTTGTTAATTCTCTATCATGTGTTTTATTTTATTTAGTTATTTTTTATTTATTTTAATTATTTCAAGAGGTTCAACCAAAATAAGGCGATGGAAGCACCACATAAGGGTGAAAGCCTTCTTTTTAATAGAAGGGCTCCTCTAAAAAGCTTTTCTCTTAATGCAATAGAAACCTCTGTTTAAAGTGTTTGAATAAAAGCTTTTTGCAATATAAATGCAAGTAGGATATTGGATCTTGTAATATAAATGCAATAGGGTATTGGATTTTGGTGAGCATATAACAAAGGATGTGTGATATGTTACTCGACTTTCAGAGAGGCAAGGCTTGTTATAATCACATGCTTTATCTATATATTATATAGATATATTATAATTTTAAATATATTATAATTTTAATGATTTTAAAAATTTGTTTGGTTAGACTTATGATATAAAGCGAAATTGTATTTATTTAGGTTTGGGAAGTCTCTTTTGGTTTACAAGATACAATGCTTCATTGCCTGATAAACTGCTTTCTTACAGTATAGTCCCAATAATGGTTTGTTTTATAATTTTATAATTTTTCCAGTAATCTTAATAAAACAATTCGATTTTCCTGGGAAAAATTTCTTTTCCAAGGAATTTCTCTGGCAAAATACATCCCTAAAACCTGCAAGATGGAGGTGATCCAGGTTAAAAATGGGTTAAGTACCGACAAAAAAGGGAGTAATTCCGGTTGTATTTTTCTGAAAGGTACATGTCTGTAGATTCCAAAAAGTGGTATAGACACATGGCAATCTAGTCCCAGACTCTTTTTTCAAGGGGGGGGGGGGGGGGTACTATAAAAATAACTAATATTTGAGCAAAACAAGTATAAGCATATGGAAGTCGTTTTTTTTATTAGAAACATTTGAAAGTTAACATTCACCAAGATAAAAACTAATATAATACATAAAAAATGACAATTAGGCGGTCATTAAAATTTCCAAAATTGCGGATTTTGGTCATTTTTTGTCATTATGAGTGTTTTTCCTCAAATTCATCTTGTTTAGCATTGACTTTGGTAATATATACAAAATTAAAGTAAGTTTTCATTTCAAAATGAACTGTTGTGATAAGAAGAACCATTTTATACATATATTTTACTACAAAGGACACGTATTGATTGAAACAGAACTAATTTTTGTTTCTAAGCGTGGTTAGCTCCATTAAAAACATTCTAAAGTTGCATATTATCACTTGTAAAGATAAACGCTGATATAATAAATAAAAAATTGCAACCAGGGGTTCGTTAAAATTTTTCATAATGACGGATTTTGGTCTTGTTTTGGTTATTTTTAGATTTTTTTCTCCAAAAATTGTCTTTTCTTGTTTTTACTGTAGTTAAGTATAAAAGTTTTATTTGTACTGATAAAAGTAAATGATTTGGTTTTAAAGACCTATGCATCATTCATTATCTAGCTTGTTAAGAGACCCAAAATTGAAACAAAGGTTAAATTTTTTGCTAAATTCTTGGTAGAAAATTCACCAAAAATGTGTTAGTGTAAGTTACGTTATTTCATAATTTTTCATAGATATATACATTATTAATTTATTGAAGCTGCTGCATTGCGATTATAATATTTTGGGAAGACACTACATAGAGTAGCTTGTTTTGAAGTAACTATAACATCATTAATGCTGTATTTAATATTTGTTTAATATTTATAGATAATTTATAATAAAAATTAACTAAACTAAAGATGGTAGACTATAGGTTATGTATTGTACATTACTATGGTGAAGTATTTACAGTAAAATAAATAATGTCAATGGTTTAAACATAATGCGAATAAGACAGACATAAGATCTTAAAAAAAATCTAAGTGAAGACAATCATCACCTTGAACAATGTTCATCTATTCCTAAAGTTATAGAAAATGATTCACATGGTTCCATGCTATAAAAGGTTCACCATGATTATATCAAAAAAAGAAAGAGAGATCTGATTCCAGAAAGTCAGCACGTAGTTCTTTAGGAATAGAACCTATCTACAAAGCTTCTAGGTTATTTCCAGAAACTTTCTACTTCTGTAAAAAGAAAAGAGTTCAACTTAAAGTTAAAAAAAAATACGAGATTATCCAATGCCTGACTATCAATTCAGATTCTTCAATTAAAGCTGCAGCAAAAGTTAATGATGCAGAAATGGATTTAGAGATAACAGACTTGTGTTTGATAGCAAAAGAATGCCACCCGCATGGTTACAAAGAATTTACTAGAGACTTCTTCGTTGCAGATAGAAATAAAGAAAACGTTGAAAAAGGTATACCTGTTAATAAAGTTATTTTTTTATAACTTTTTTGGTCTCGGTTCTAGTTTACCCCGTCAATCGTTTTTATATGCTTTATTTATATTACACATAGATTTAGGGTACAGTTACACTACTAGCCTACATCCAGTGACATAGGCTTAGGGTTTGGTTATACTATAAAATGGCGTATATATAAAGTATATATTTAAAAAGTAATGGGTGCTCCCTTTTTTTGGTTTGACAAAATAAAATAAAAGTATATTTTAATGTGATACTGTCATCTAACTACTAACCAACCAGGCTGCTTAACTTTCATCTGCTTACACTTTTTTATAAACACTATTGACACTATCGAAACTATCAAATAAATAGAGCACGTGTAGTTTTATTAAATTATAAACTTATTAAACAATGCATTAGGTTTTTTGACAAACCGAAAAAATTGCCATTAATTTGTTTTCGTGACACAATCCCTTTAAGACAATTAAACCTCTCTCTTGAATAAAAAAAATTATTAGAAGTTACTCGAAAGGTTATTTCTGCTTTCTTTATACAATAATAACTGAACAGTATTGATAAAACTAATATTCATATTTTAACCTGTTGACAAAAATACAAATCTTCTAGTTGAAGAAAATTCAGAAAAATTTCAGAAAGTTCGAGAGTACATCGAAAATAACATTATCAGTCACAAAAGAGCAGTATCTATAAAATGCTTACATGAAATATATGCAGTAAATATCCAAAATTTTCACACTATAACTAGATTTAAAAAAAAACTTAGAAGAAAGTTTTGTTAGCATTTGTGCGACCTAGTAATAATGTTGTAGAAGTAGTTATAAACAAATCGGTTCTAGATGAAGCTTTGAATCATTCTTTAGATGTTAATTCTAGTACGAAGTCAGCTGCAACGATATTAAGACGCAATATTCTTCAATTCTGTCATAAGTTATATCCACAAACCTGGCCACCGAACTTAGAAGAATTGACATCGTCAATGAGGTACCAGATAGTTTAAATCAATTCTTCATTTTATCCAAAAGACCAAGAAACAATCTTAACTGTTTTTTGGGATAATATAAATGTTGAGAAGTAATGTGGTGTAGGATCAGTTAATACAACCTACCTTATGACATTCCAAGAGAGTGATGGACAAGTATTTGTTCCTAACCACATTGCTTTACCTCACTCAAGAAAATGAAAGTTGAGTAAAACGTTAGAGGCAAATAATCTCGTAATTTATGTAAATTCAAATCCAGAACTTGTAAAATTTCAGTAAATTAAATCTATAAGTACTTAAGATACATCGCATTTTTCGTCATTTTACTTTCTATGCTCAAAAATTATTTTGACCAATTATTTCCAAATATTTCAGGATGGTTGCTTCAGAGAAGAATTCAAACAATGCTTAAAGCAAGTTTAAAAAATATTTCCGAGATATACTTACTTCCAATAACGCTAAAGTTACAGAATTCAGAACAATAAAACACTCTTGACGTCTGCACTGCTTTAAATGCATTTAATACATAGGATGATCCAATAAGATGCAGAAATGATGATTCATTTGGGAGATTTCACTTCATGAAGGAAAATTTTCAGGTGAGTAAACCACCTTTTTCACGTTTTAAAATACTTTTTATAGATAATAGTTTTACTAAACATTCCTGCAAATTATTTAGTTAAAAGTCTTAGTAGCTTAATGTGTGTTATAAATATCCGCAAAGTGTACTATTACACACAACAAAAATCTTAAGATCGTACTCCATGTTATAAAGATTAATGTTCAAAAAGGCAATAAATTTGACAAAAGTCCTCAGGAAAATCTTGCCTATATTAGATTGAAACTAAAAGTAAAAATTATTTATATTTTAGGTTATTGGCGACATAGTTACTGCATCAGGTTTTAAAGAAGTAGTTTTTCAATCTGACATTTGTTCTACAGGTAGTTTAAATGGAGTACTGAGAGCTTTGCAGTATTAATAGAGCACATTACGTACATAGCATAGTGTCTGAAGCATTTGAAAGGGTTCTACTAAGTCAATATATGACAGAGGTTAGTTGTTTAATATATTTAATGTTTAATATAGCAAAGATTTTTTCTCATAAATATATTCCTTTTAAAGGTAGGTATGATGTGGTGTGTTAAGATTTTCAAATAAATGCCCTGCCCACATGTGGAGGTACAAAATATATGCATCAGCGCTTTCTAACCAATCTGCTTGTTTTATTTTTCTGAAAATTTGTATCTATGTATGTGGTGTGCTTGGGTATTTAAGTAATTTTTAGATTCTACTTGGACTCCCCTTGTTTGCGAGTGAAAAATATCTGCGTCCGCCCATAACTATAATTCTTTTTTTTTTTTTAATTTTGTATGAAGGTTGGTTTTGATTTAATCTGTATGGGTTTTCAATTAATTTTTGAAATCTGCCTCACAATAATTCTGTTGTTCAAATATGCAAATGATGTTTTCTTTTGATACAAATATGTTTGGTTTAGGTTGCAGATCCAGACTTGATAGACGAAGATATTGTTAACTTGTGAAAGATATCTTTTCATCAGTATCAGAACTTTAGAAAAGAAGTACGAAATGGCAAACTTGGAAAGACGGCACAGCTTTGGATGATCAGTTTAGATATCAAAAAACTTTAACATACTACTCACACATCTGTACAGGAAAATGATTTTGCAATGCGTCTACATGCTTGGGATTCAATTCTCCCATATTATTTTGCACTAAATAAAGTTAATTATGCCAGGTTTAGCACCTATGTTGAAATAATGATGCAACTGGAAAATAAGTATCCTAAACGAAATATTTATTAGAATAAAAGACAGTGCAAGCACAAACTAACTATCGACTGCAAACATCCATAGATCAGAAAAGCGAACAATCAATAAACAAAGATGCTGAACTGTCAGGCATTATTATTGGCTTTTCATAAAATAACTCTATTTGTTAACTGTTATAACTTTAAAATTTCAGTTTGTTCTGTGTTCTGTTTTTATCATATTGCTCTAATCCTAATTTAAGTTAAGGTTTGCTTGGTTTTTCTCTTATATTTCTCATTCATTTAATTCATATAACGTTTTTTTTTTTTTGGTATTTGATTTAGGTGGGATTAAAAACTTTGCATTGAACAGTGCTTCAGTATTAAAATGGTGCTTAAATCGCCCAGACCAAAGCAAAGAGCACAAACGCACTGTGAAATATGACCTGGTCTTCAAATTCAAATTAATCAGGTATCAAACCATTACGACAATCTCAAGTCCTAAATTCAGAAAAACTGGTCAGCCGAAGCACAAAAACCTATAGGTTTTGGTGGTACTTTATCACACCCGTTATTTGCAGTTCCACTAAGCTTAGCTACGCCAGATGGTTCAAGACGAACAACTCCAAAATGTATTTTACTTGAAATAGTTATTCAAAATTGTAGAGAAGAATAACTAAACCCAGTATTGCTAATGCATTTTTGAAGAAAAGATACAACATTTATAGTAGATATGATAGTGGCAATCCAAACAATGAAATCCATACTTGACACATATGAAGACTTTACAATGCATTTCTTC
The DNA here is from genome assembly GCA_035046665.1 of Euphysa ruthae. Classification (NCBI taxonomy): domain Eukaryota; kingdom Metazoa; phylum Cnidaria; class Hydrozoa; order Anthoathecata; family Corymorphidae; genus Euphysa; species Euphysa ruthae. The sequence goes on from JAUZNK010008254.1 coordinate 15,209, forward strand.
AAACTATTCCGAAAAAATATACCAAAATTGACATCGTTGCTGATATATATTGCTTAAAATCCATAAAATCAGGAGAAAGAGATAAATTTGTGGTACTCCATTTATTACATGCTTTGGATTCAGAAATAATTCTTAGATCATCATCAGCAGATACAGGCATAGTGTTAGCTACTTCGCTTATACATGAAAATTGTGAAAAACTGTTTATTGATTATGGACATGATAAACACAATTCTGTAAGCCTATCCGATAATGAGAAAGATGCTTTTATAGGGTTCTATGCATTTATTGGAAATGACTTTGCATCTGCATTTTTTAGAAAGGGAAAAGCGACATGCTGGAAAATTATGAAAAAAAAAAACTTCCAATTTGTAGATACATTTATTAACTTGGGTATGTATTTCGCATTTCTGTGAATCGACCTTTGTAAACCTTGAGGAGTATGTATGCATGCTTCATGGGGTAAAAGTATTAAAAGAAGTCAATGGGTCTATGAGTATGATTTTTATGAAAAAATATTCTTCTGCTACGAAGGTAGTAGATTTATCTGTGATTTCGCCTTGCCATTCGTTGTTAAATCTTCACGCTAAAAGAACAAATTATATTTCCAAGCTATGGAGATCTTCAACAACAGCGTGGATTGAATTTCATACTATTGAAGAATATCTTTTTTGTGTGAAATTATTCATTCTATACGTAAATCTGATGTTTACTAACTACCCTTTGCAAAAAATTTCAAATAAAACATTACGAGATATGAATACCATTGTAGATTTTGTGATTAATGCTGATGAGTCAAATTCTCATAGCTATCTGATGTTAAAAGCGTTGACCAGTGTGCTGAAGTACAACCTGTAACAGAAAAGGGCCATAATAATTGCAAAGATGAATAAGCTGATGATGATGTCTTTCTTTATCTTCAATTAGTGTTTTATTTTCATTTTTAGTTGGAAAAAATAATTCAATCATGTAACACCCTTTAAAATTTGACTTTAAAAAATCAAAAGTGCTTACTTTCATGCCCCAATAAAGAGTCAAATCTCTGTCACCCAATCTCAAAACAATAACTTTTCGGTTTTGAAATTTAAAAATCATTTTACGAACTGAATCAAATCAATAGGACTGGAATAAGATGTTTAACTGTTGACTTTTAGATGTCAGCTTCAAAAATTCTAATAGCGATCCGTATGTTTACTTGACATCGCAAACTCGCTATTAAGTTAAGGTGCTTTTTATTTAAATTTTAGTCACCATTCTCTTAAAATTCCAGAGCTTGCTTTTGTACCAGTTAATGACATCATTCTTTTTTTGAAAAGAAGATTTTGTCATTCGAAAGATGCTTTTGAATTTGCGGTAAAGTAATTCACTATGTCGAAAAGACCTGCATTAAAATGTACATCAGGAACGTAACACACGTTGCTTTATTTTTTTTATTGTATATTGAAATTAGTTCAACCCAACTGAAAATAAAATGTTTTGCAAAAGTGAAAATAGTAAAAGATAGCGTAGAGACTTTCAAGTTGTTCCAACGTCATCCAATGCAGTTTTCTTGAAGTTCATAGTTCATATAAAAAAGAGCAGTCAATTTTACGTCCAGAAATTCTCCAATCGTTATTTATTCAGCATTGCTTGTAATCTTGGAAAAAATCTTATGAAAACATATAAAAACAGTAGTAGTCAACAATGGCAGTTATGTATCCTTGTTTGCAGAGAAAGTGAATTTCCATAAAAAAATACGTGAGTTTAACGCGTTATTAAATGTAGCGATGGGAAAAATTGAAAAAAAAAACAAAGAATTTGTTAATAAAATTGAAAATTTCTAATTTAATTAGACATGCCAAACAAAGAAAAATAATAAAATACAATGTATCTGGTGAATCTTATAAAGTTACATTTAAGCCATTGAATTCAGTGTTATCTAAAAAAATGTGGGGGGTGGGGGGAATAGAAAATCTTGTCAAGTTAATCGATACTGTTCCAAAATATTTATAGTTATTGGATTTTTCATTTTATTAATACTTATATATTTCATTTATACGTACGTAAGTATGTACGCATGCGTATGTATGTATGTGTTGTATGTATGTATGTACCTACGTACGTATGTATGTGTGTATGTATGCATCCTTTTAAATAGTTTCTCACCAAATTTTCTATCAAACTATTTCTTGTTGGTTTTATTACATTTTCAATTGTGACTTTTTTTGCTTTTGTAAGTTTTTATTTTGATATGCTTATAGATAACTACAGTTGGAGCCTATTTGCTCACGTCAGTATATTTCAGTATGGTTGAAATAGTTGTTGATACAATGTTCCTATGCTATTGTAAGTATAGTATATATGTTTGTTATTTTTATTAGCTTTAAAAATGCTGTTGTCCTGGTCAAACAATTTTGTTTGTGATTTGATTAAGAAAATCTGCTAATTTCATTTAACCTCAGCCTATTTCCTAAAAATTTTAATTAAGGTTATATATATTTTTTTTAAGTTTACTTTAAGTAATTAAGTTTTAAAAGTTCTAAGATTATTTGTTATAGGCACAGTTTTAAAACTGGGTTCAAGAATCAATTTTAAATGCATTATTAATGTAAAAGTTTTTGGTTTCGGCACCAATTAACATATTCAGGGTATGCTTAGAAGAATACGAAAAAAAAAGAAGTTTATCTGCAGAGAATATGTTTAGACTCACAAGAGTATGCATACCTTGGTTTAGGAAACTAAATCTACTTAGTAGACTTCTAGAGTTACATAGACTAACTGTCAAAGTAATATGATGATACACATATCCCTATAACAACTGATTACATCTTACCTAGTATACTTTAATTGATAAGGCTATATCTACACTGGTTATTTTTTCTTTGAAGTTGTTAGATCGAAATAATAAGTTTGCAGAAGTTGTTAAAATGATTTTATGTATGACTAATTTTCAAGTAGCTGAGAGAGGTTTCAGTTGTGAACAAAAATACCTGAGAAATTAGATTTGGTTTTGATTCACCGTGCTTCTAATCTTGTTTTTCTTGATTTTAAAATTACATTGTTTTCCTGGTTCAATGGATCTGCCATAAATAATAGAAATATTCTAAGATAGAATAAAGTTCTTGTTTCTTTGTTTTTGTTTTGAATCCAAATTTTATATTTCGCTTTTGATGATATATTTTTAAAATACGGCTTTGATATAGAATATTTTTGAGATGTTAATAAAGAAAACAGACATGTTCAAATTTCATAGTGTATCCACATTTTATATTTTGTTTCATCTTTATTAAAATTTATTTTGTTATTTAAGTTATATATCATGTTCTTTTACTAAGAATTTATTATTTAAAAATTCTGATTGTTTTATTTCATATTAAATTGATAGAAAATCAATGCTCAATTATTTGCATAAACAAAAGAAGGCTCAGATTTTAATTTGAGGTCACAACCTGTACTACTTAGTTTTTTTTTTTTTTTTTTGTGAATAGCGATATCATCAAACCTTTTTCTAAATGACTTTTACGCCAAAGAAACCTGCAGTATTAGAAGATTAACCATTATGATTATGCTTCTTAAAAGGGAATTCAAGGAATCGTCATAGAATTTGAACATTTTTCACCTCAATCATATTATTTTTAACGTGGAATTTAATTATTTTCCTACAACTATATTTGCGTCAACCCTTTATCTGTGGGATTCTTTTATGTTAAGTGTACTACTTAATTATTTAATGAATAGATGTTGGTCCGGATTCAAAAAGTTAGTTTTTAAAATTTTATTTGTCTTTGGGTGATCTTAGATCAGGTTACGTGTTGTGAGTGTGAGGTAAAATTTTGTTATAGTTGTTTAAATACTTAGCTTGCAATATTTAACAAAGAAGATTTTGAAACACTTCTGTGCAACTTGTTAGTTGGAGTATTATAATTTTGTGATTCTCATTTTTAAAATCTTCAATAGTAGAAATAATAGGCTTTTTTTTTTAATTTAAAATAGTATACTCATCTTTTACCTAAAACCGCTGAGTGATTTATGCATGAAATTCTATTTGATCTTTCGTAGTAAATTAATTGCTGTCTTAGATTAGCAATGGTCTTATTGTGTTTGCTTGAGTATTTATGAAACTTTTAAATAAATGATATAATGTCCTACCATTTATATTATACTCAAGTTATAATTTGGGAAAAAAAACTCAAATAGGACCAGCTAAAAGAAAATATAGCAGTCAATATTTTTTTATAGGTTCTACCAGTTGTCAGAATGGTGCTATACTCTGTTTCTAATACTTTTCCATACACATTTTAACTTTAAATTCTTATAGTCTTAGAAAGACTAAAAACGCCTGTTGTGCGCTTTTTCATGACATATTTTTTGATTTTAGTGGAAGACCTGGAAATAAATGATGGTTCAGACCAAAAGCCTTATTTTATTACGAAAAATCTAAAAGACGCTTTTGATACAAGAGTTACACAACCTAACCTCGAAAATGAAAGTGGTGATATTTCTTTAAAGTCACCCGTTATTTCAACTTCATAAATCACCATCAAAATAAATTGACTAATAAGTCAAGGATATTTATTTTATTTTTGATTATATTTATATTTGAGAAACTTGAAATGATTCCAGGAATTAACTGCGTAAAAGGGTGTTTGATATTGAATGAAAAAGATTGTTCCTGTCGAAATACGAAAACAAAGTGAAAAGAGGCGCCGAATTTTACGTTGGAAAAAACATAAAAAGAATGATGATAACTTAGAAAAAGAAGGTATTTTGTATGAGGCAGGTGGTTTTTGAAAAGTTAATTATGCTATATATATATATATAATATATTATATATGTACCTTAATTATACAAATTTTGGCTAAGTATTTGATGCGTAAGATTTTTAATTAACATTCATTTAAATTTGCTTTTTCTACGTTCCTTATTTTTCAATCTCCCGGCTACTTGTTCTGAAGAACCGTGCACTATATTAACATGCGGTTTTCGGCGCTGTTTTTACATTCTGTGATTTAATAGAATGGTCTTTCTTCCTTTGATCTTGTACTATATCAGAATGCCCTCAGAAGACCCAAAACTTCATTAAATTTACGCCTCAAAGTCTTTACCGCCATTTTTTTTTTTTTTTTTTTTTTTTTCATTCTACTTAAATCATAGAATAACACAACTTCTTTAACAATTGACTTCAAAATGTTTGTCAAAAAGTTTATTTTGCAGTCAGCGGCAGCATAATACTTCAAGGTGTTTGGCCCTCCGCATGCAGAATTGATCTCCTTACATTTCCTTTCAATCTTATTTTGTTCAAGTTTTTTTTTTAATTATGTTTTTCTCAAATTGTTTTTTGAGCCCAGCAGAGAATATCTCAAGAAACTTAAAATTTTTTTATCAAATTTCAAGTACCTTTTCATAACACTATAAGCTATACAAGGAGCGCGGCAAAATTCTTTAAAACTTGTTTTTTATAAGACTAAATTTTGAAAAAAATCTTTGGCCATTTTGGAATGCCACTGCAAAAAATCAAAGATTCAAAGTTCTACCGCGCTAGCTGTATATTTTGACCCTTTTACCATAGCATCGCCAAAAATTTGGCACAGCGGTTTTCTTGCCGGGGTACGAGACCATGACTTTACCTGCCTGACTAGCAACAGTAGCTACCTACCTTAGTGAAAAAGCTTAAATTTTTTTTTTTTAATTATAGTCTAATATAGCACTTATTAAAATAGCTATTTTTGAATGATATAGTTTATTCAGAGTATTTCCCCCTTAAGATTTGGTTATTCTCCGCTTTTTGGAAAGTTAAAGGAAATATCAATACTTTCAAAAAACTCAATAAAATTCAATATTTTGATGAGTGGGTGGTGTGACAACATTCTGGAAATCTGACCATAAGGTGGCATCTTCCAATTATTACTTATTAAATTAACCTTTTCGGGAGAAATTCATAAAATGTTTTTATAATCCAAATTTGCAATAGACATAGTTTAGACACTTTTTTAAGTGAAAGTTATAGTGCACGCCAATTTGTCTTCCCATGTTCACAGACTTTTTAAAAACAATTTTTTTATATAAAGTTTTTCTTTGGGTGAAATGATTAATAAAACATTTAGGGTGACAATTTTTTTTGACAACGCCCTCACATTTTGCTAACATATTCAGTTTTCCGGTCAAGAAAATAGCAAATCTAATAAAAATTTACAAATTTTTTCAGTTTATTGTCGGAAAAATCAAGCTTTCTAATGAAATAAAATCAATTACAAACTATAACGTATTTAAACATAAGATCAAGGAGATATTTCTTACCTCTTTAGATATAGTTCGTAGACCTAATAAATTATAATTTTTTTGTTTTTTTTTTTAACTATGATTCGGCTCAATCTGTTTTTATGTGTGATGTATAACGGGACTACAATGGAAATATTGTTGTGGCAGACAATTTTTGTGCCCATCCTTTCCACCATATATTTGTTTGTGGCATAATAAATACTTATACATATTTATTGCTTATGTTATCCCATCCGTAATTTATAGATGATGAAATATATTGCAACGAAACTAATGCTCTTCTTAAAACCAGCGCTACAAAATGACTTCGGAAAACCTTGTGCGTGAAGGCTCTTGGAGTCTCAGGTAACTTTGCAGCGCCCTTTTGAAATTTTGAAAAAAAAATACCAGCGTAACTGAGGAATCGTATCAATATTCCCTTGGCGTTTTTTTCTACCACATGAATAAACTATCCACTTGGTAGATTTTCTTCTCCATTACCTGAAAGTCAAGTTCGGCAAATGTTAAAGCAATTTTAATGTAGTGTGGCAAATCCAGATTGTTTGTTTTTGACCCTGTATCAACTTCAGAAAATCTTTTTAGGCATTTAAAATTAATTTAGAGTGAAAAGGGTTAATATTGCATTTATTATAAGTGTGTTTCCATTTTTTTCTCTTAGAAAAAGTGCGTTGCATCAAGGTAAAATAATAGCTAAATCTTACTTAGTTCTGACAGTGTACTCATATTTTTGTGATCTGTTTCAAGGAACTTGTGGAATCCTATCAATGCTTTAGCATGATTTGGTCCAATAGCTTATACACAGTTCTTGATACAAATGTCACGTAAATCTTTAAAGTTTCCAATTCGAAACAAAGATTATGGGAGGAATTCATAAAAATAGGTGAGAAGAAGGAACAAGTCGGTGTCTGGGGAATACACTATACATTCGCTGAATTTCTTCGGCGAAGAATTGTTTTTAACTATAGCAAATTACCTTTCATGTTTTTTTTTTGTTTTTTATTTCACCACTTTTTTGTATTTGATTAAATACAGTCACTCCATCAATAACCAGAACTTTCATCTCATTCCAATATCATTTTGTTGTTGAAGTTTTGCAAAATCTTCAATGTGATGCAATATCTTGGCTTTGTCAGCACATAGCAAAGGTTCACCTTCACTTGACAACAACGACTTTGGTACCACTGAAAACTCATAATTACACACAAAAATGCTCTAGATCTAATGCTAGTCGTTTGCGTCAAGTTATAAGCAATCATAAAAATAATATGATTTCTCTCCTCTCAGGTGGATGGCCTTACTTTGAACTTTCAATTTTATTAATTGTGACTAAAAAATTTTCAGCTTTTTTTTTCTTTAGACGACACTGAAGTTTCCCCTTTAAACCTTTCATTTATAAAATCTTTATACATATCGTCTCTTATTTTAATATGGTTTAGAACTTCATTAGCACAACTTCTGGTAATACTGCCTTTGAATCACACATGTTCAGGTAGTTTCTTAGATATGCCGAGTAAGCTTCATATCGAATTTTTCAAATAAATTGGATGCTTGTAGTATTTGATGAAGTAGATCACTTGACATCTTTATATTATTACGTTTGTTGTACGAAAACTTGAAAGATATGCTAGTTCTTCTCTTAGTTCATCCAAGTTAAAGAAACACTCTTCATTTTCTGTAAACCAATCACGGTAATAGAATATTGATAGAGCTAAATACTATAACGAATGTAATTCTACTGCTTGTTTTATGTGCTTCGCTTCTTTTAGTTGCCTTAGTGTAGTCTCTCCATAGACTCTTGCTTCTGTAAATACATTGACTTTTCCATAAAAAAATCGAAAAACAAAGGTATCACGGATTTCACTATTTGGTCTAATTTGCACAATTTGTGTAAAGTCAAAGATTATTATCGTCTTTTTATTACTTGTAACTTCAACATTGATCCTTGTGTGATTTTAACAGCAGAATCCATCAAGAACATGACACAAAGGCCAAGCTTCGTCTTTTTTGAATACAATTACATTTCGTCGCACCTAATTTTACCTGTAAATTTTAGGAAAGGTTCATTAGGAGGTGTTGGAGTTGCTTCAATACTTTCTAAAGGTATAATATTTTCATTTTGAAATTTTATATAAGTTTTATTGGATCTCTTAATCTCTATTAAATTTTTTTAGCAAAACGATGTCACTTGCGTGAAATTCTGATTTCCCGTCTGGTTTGTAATTTCTAAAATTGTATTTTCAATTGCAAAATAAAGAGGTTTGCCAAAGACAATATTTGTTCATTTTTTTCTTTCTTTTTTTTACAACAGCATTAGCTAAAGTAGTTTCAATCTTTATAACTTTAACGTATGGTATACTGAGATTTATGTTGGACAATATATTAACCAATCTCTTACTCCGAGTTTTATCGTGCTCATGAAGACCTAAATCAACAACAATTGATGCTTCATTAAAATTTAAATATTGACTGTCATTACTTTCACAGATTCGTAGTTGACTTGCCTTTATTATGTTATTATCTGCAATTATACTCACAGAACATTCCACTTCTCTACATTTTCTATTTTTTTTTTTTTTTTCAAGTTCATGTTTGGAGCCTATTATTATTCACTTTAACAACGACTTCAAAGATTGTGGTATATTGAACCCATCAAAGTTCCTTTGAAATGCCATATGTTTTAAGTAAGTGTATTTTTTCTAATTGTTCTTGAAGCTTCAAAGATGTTCTTATGGCTATCCCAAAAATTTTGGAATGTCTTTTTAATAATTGAACTAGTTGCTTGAGATGAACATATTGTTTCAGACTTATTTCTGGCTAATGGTCGTACAAAAGCTGTAATGTTTTCTTGGGGTAACTGCTTTAAGCAGTTAGTTTACCATTTCTTCACTAAATGATTCAGTTATATTGTAATATGTAACATTAATACCTTTCATATCAATTGCATTCTTGAAATTCATTTAAAAAGTCCTTAACCATATTGATTATTTCAATATCCGCTGGTACCCTGCTAACATCTAGCTTGAACTACTAGATTATCTTCGTTTCGTTTTTATTTCATTGAACAAGCAACCAGCATATATGGTGATGTTGCACTTCGTTAACAACAGCATCCGCAGGGTGAGGGATTGAGTTAAGACGTAAAAAAGAATAATCTATCTGGGAGATATTTAGCAGTACTTGTCATGTTTCTCATTAATGGATTAAGTTAAAAGATAACTAAGGTTTGATTTGATATAGATCTATTCCAATCTAA
>JAUZNK010008265.1:0-10353 GCA_035046665.1 Euphysa ruthae
ATATATTGGAAAGCTTTTGTTATTTTTTTTTACCCTTTGCTTATATAAAACAGTGAAATTAACACTTTATGGACTTTATGGATGTTCAAAGGAAAGTTAATTTGAAATTTTATTTTAGCAAAGAACCCGTGTCTTCAGCTACCCCAACCATGTCTATGCGATGGGAAATGTTTATGGAATCCAAGTATGGGAACTGATTATGAGTGCATGTGTCCTGAATCATGCTACTGGAAAAGATGCGAATTTGAAAATCGTAAGTTTCTTTTTTATTTACCTTTTGGACTCTCAGTCCTATGAATTCATCTTTTTTTCATTTTTCTGTTCATCTTTCCATTTATGGCACTAATTATTTGTAATCAGTTTTTTTTTTTTGTCTAATTTTATTTCTGAAGTCATTAGGTCAATAACGTGATAAAATTTTAAGCAGATCTCTCATTTTAAAAATAAAAGTCAAGCACGTAAGAAAGGGGAATGGTAAAAGTATTCAAGAATGAAACACGAAATAAGAAAAATAGTAAGAAAAGGTTAGGCAAACTGGCTTTAGTGTGATCAACGTTCATAATGCAAACAGAAAGTCAAGAGAGCTTTTTCAACAAGTGAACAAAGTGAAAAAAGACTGGTTTCAAGACATATAACCAATGTATCAATGACAAAGACGGTCACACTTTGAAAGAATCAGAAGATGTTATGAATAGGTGTAATGAATATGGTGCATTACTTTTTGGTGTACCTGAGAGTCAGGCAGTCGAATCTGAGGTAAACCTGAAAAGGGCTACCGAAGAAATGGAACCGGAACCACTGCTGTGCGAAGTTGAATCTGCTTTTCAAAATCTAAAATATAGAAAGTCTCCCGGACTTGGCAACGTTCCAGGCGAGCTGTTGAAACACACCGGAATAGGATGTCTCAAAGATATGTACCATTTATGCTGCAAAATATGGAGTACCAACCAATGGCCAACAGACTGGAAGCTTCAGGAATTTGTCATGTTACATAAAAGTGGTAACCGCAAAGACTGCATGAATTATAGATCTATTGCACTGATCAGTCATGCAAGCAAAATACTGTTGACAATAATTTTAAACAGATTAAAACCAAAAGTAGAAGAAGAGGTCTCTGACTGCCAGGCTGACTACAGGAAAAACAGAGGAACAACGAATATGCTGTTTATACTTCAAATACTGATAGAGAAAATTAGAAATACCGACCAGGAAACGTTCGTTATTTTCATAGACTACAGCAAAACGTTTTACAGCGTGATACACCTGAGTCTTTTCCAGTTCATTTTAAAAATGGGTTTCCCAAAACATTTAGTTTCTCTAATAGCCTCACTGTACAAAGACCAAAGCGCAACAATAAGGTGGAATAATCAGAACAGCAACTTCTTCAATGTGTTAAAGGGAGTAAGAAAAGGTTGTATTCTGTCTCTTCATCTCTTCAGTATATACACGAACAGACAAGAAAAAAGATTGGGAGAATTCTTGCTAGACCAAGACACTTTAGAAAACGTCAGCGACTTCAAGTATCTTGGTTCAATAAAAGCATGAGAGGGGACTTGCAGCAAAGATCTAAACATAAGAATAGGTATGGCAAAAAATAGAATGGTTAAACTGAACAACGTCTGGAAAGATCGGGGAATAGAAAAAAAGCTAAAAGTAACACTGTTGCAATGTCTGGTATGACCTGTGTTTCTGTACTGCTGTGAGGCTTGGACGTTGAGGAGGACAGATGAAAAACGGGTTGAAGCAGCAGAGATGTGGTTCTACAGAAGACTTATGAGAAACAAATGGACTGACAAGAGAACACACGAATATATACTGAAGCAACTGGGAGCAACACGTATGCTATTGACCCTCACAAAAAGACGGCAGTTCAACTATGTAGGACATGCAATTCGTAATCAAGACACAGACTTGATGGCAACAGTCCTGCAAGGGAAAGTTCATGGGAGTAGAAATAGGGGAAGGCCCCCATCGTCACTAATAGGGTACATGTCAAAAACATGCGGAAAATGCTTGAAACATATGATTGGACTTTGCCACAATCACAGTGCCTGGAAAGAATTTGTACAGACGTCATGTGTATCGGCCAACATTGGGTCCGGTGATACCGTTAGATGAGATGAGATGAGAAATGGAAGTTTCGCACTTGTGAGAGTTTAATAGAAAAACTTTAGTTTATAATATTGCATAGCAATTATATGATATTACTGTGAGGTTTTAAAACAAAAATACTCATGTTTCTGCTAAAATGTAGATACCAGCAGATCGTGGTTTTAAATTTTGAATAAGTATTAGAATGTCAATGATAATGGCCAATGTAAAGCATTTATTTTGAGAAGTTATTTTCTTATGGAAACAGATAGTCCCATGTTTTATAATTATTTCATTTATATGCAGGCTCTTATCTACAAAGTGTAAATTAGAAAATTGCAATTAAGCCACTATTTCTAGCCTACATAAAATTGAAGGATTTTTAAAAATTCCAGGAATATAAAACATTTCCTGTTACTTTGAAATCACAAAAATACCTTTTCAATTTACAAGTAAGAACCATGTCAGTTATTGGTTTACAAGAATCTTAATTCATCAACTTGTAGGTGTTTTTGAAGGTTTATTTTCGGTGAAGAATTGGTTTATATAAAATTCCACAAATGCTTTTTGTTTGTTGTCAGTAATCGTGTTTAATATTGATCTATCATTTCGTTAGCAAATTTGTTAAAATATAACAGTATGGCAATAAAATACGATACGGCGGAATCAACCGTCAAAACTTTCATGGCAGATAAGTTTTATAGCGACAAAAAAGATGTTGTTGATACTTCAGGTAAAAAAATAAGTCACTGCAGTTCACTGTCAATGTTAATAGGCTCCACTTATAATGTACTATGCTTTTTACCAGATGCGAGCTCTAGTTGTTAGTGAAAATGGTTCTTTGAATGGTTGAGAAATTATTGGACGTTTTATCAGTATCAAGATATCGAGGCATTATTTTGACTGTATTGGATTTTTGAAAGCATTACCTTTCGTTGAGATTTATATATAGTTATTACTTATTTGTAGTTATTACTATATAGTTATTATTAGTTAACTTCATATTTCTTGATGTGTTGTTTTTTTAAACATTTTTTCACTCTTTGGATGAATGAGCATGGAAATCTCCCACACCCAAACTATAAAATTTGTTCAAATGACACCACTTCTTTTTTTTTATATTTTATAAATTTTGAAATAATTTGCATTTTTGAAGCTTAGAGATGACTTAGCGAAGCCTTGAGTAGAAAAAGCTTGAATGAAAATTGAATTTTCATCAATTTTTTGAATCTGGAGTAATCAAGGATGAGAATGAGAATAGGATGGAATGTTTGTTTGTTTGCAAAAAAGAATTTGCTCAGTCATTTTTAGTTTAAATGATGAAAAAAACGATGTTGGGTTCCTCTTAAACCCCTCGGTAAGCAACTAAGCAACTTCTAATAAAAAGTCAAGTAAACAAAAGGTTGAACACAGCGAGTGTATTTTTTTATAATTAAAATTTAAAATTTAATATTGTTATGAGATATTAAGAGATATGTGAAGTAAAATTTTTGCTATATGTCATATTTATATCATTTATACCATTAAAATGCTGATTTGTGTTGCAGTTGTGTTGCAAAGAAATGACTAGTAAACACCTAAATTTTGAAGAGAACTTTTTCCAAAGTGATCTGAAGGTAATATTTCTATAAATGTTTTCATCAACACAACCTTAGTAGATTATCCTAAAACTACAATACACGTTATAATATCAAGCTGGTAAACGGAAATTACAATGCGTTGGTGCATGATGGTCGGTTCATTGCAACCTAGATATAGATAGCTATATCAATGAGGAAAGATTTGTCCTGGGTTCATCTTTTCAATCAAACCATGATTCAGATAAGAAGATCCTTATTGGAAGCCAAGACACTGAAACATCTTTATATAGCTTTTGTCATTTATAGGATTACAACATTAACATGAGATTTAATGCTTTCGTTGTTTTCACATGCTTTGGTAGTGCTGTTTGAAAGATCTTTAACATGTGGAAAGTCAGCTCAGATTAATCAAAAATTTATTTATGGGAAAGCCTTAGTCGTAAATATTTTATGTGTTAATAAACACATAATTACATGGAAGTCACAACCTTTAACAGACCACTACTGTAACGTAAAATTTTCTTAATCAACGTATATTGTTTAGCACTAACACTTTTACAAAAATAAAAAAAGAATTATAAACTAGCTAAAATCCCTTTTATATCTAAAAGCAGCTACTATCGGATTTAAAACAAATTTCTTTTCCCTGTTGGAAATTAATCTTGACAGGTTGAAAAAAACAGATTGTTAAATCAAATACACGGTACAAACAGTCGTAGTGATGACCACTGTAACAGTCCCGGTCATAATGCCAAATATTGAACTTAAGTTCTACCAAATCTTTAGATGAGTTGAAATTAAATGAAATACCTGTTGCAAAAATCACTACGGACAGGCACATTCAAATAAAAAAATATATGTGAGAAGAACAATTTCATCGAGTTTGATATTTGGCATGTTTGCAGAAATATTAAGCATAAAACAATAAATGTATCAAAGAAAAAATCGTACAATATTTTACTCCTTTATTCAAAATCCATTCAAAATCATTTTTGGTGGTTATGTGCTACATGTAGCGAAGACAAAACACTGGTAAAAGGAGAGCGACTTAGTATTTTATATCACATACAAAACACACATAAAATTTTTGGAAACCAGTTTTATAAAGAATGCGGTCACAAAGAAATGAACTCGCAAGGTACTAAATCGTGGCAAGATAAGTCAAGTGAAGCTTGTGAGACGCTACAGCGAATCGTACCGAATAAAATGTTGCTAGCAGATATGAAACATTTTACAAGTTTCTCGCACACGGGTACTATTGAGGTTTATCATTCCTTGTACAATAAATTGATTCCAAAAAGCACACATTTCTTGTTCATGGGGTATGGTTCGCAGAAGTCAACTATAGATAATAGGTTATAACCTTAGCACAGATTTACAGTTAAAAGATATAAATAACTTAACTTTTTCAAGAATTACTAAGCAATAGTCCATCAAACCTATTAAGAGCAATATAGAAAGTGGGAAATTTGAGTCACTGATTGAGTAAACATTAATATTAATAATATTAATAATATTATTAATATTAATAATATTAATATTGCGAAAAGTGGAATTCCCAACTTTACCAAAAAACATCGCTCCAGTGGAACGACCAGACAAAGAAGTTTCTAAAGCACAAAAGTCTCGCTTAAAATTTATATAATTGCTTGTTTGTTTTATAAATATTTTTTTACTTTTTCATAATTTACATAATTGTCATAATCTTCAGGAAAACAATTTATAATAGCCCAAATCACACATGATGGTATCACTATACGGCTACTTTTTCCAAGTCAAAGTCCCAAAAAATGTACTCTCTATATGATGCGTAACGGTATGATCTAAGGTAAAAGCAAACATTCATAAACTTTTTTTACTTTGTAATAAGATTTTTGTGCTGCAAATAAAGTTATAGACCATTGTGACTTAAATGCCCACACAAACAAAACTGTGTTCATTCATACCTGTTTCAAATTGATCGCCTCTCAAGGTATGCAGACTTAAAAAACAATCTTCAATACAGGTTTCTTCAAGCAGAGAAGTTGGAACTCACTTGAGTCAGCTGCACAATTAAGTCCTAAAAATAAATCATCTTAAAAAAATAGTTTTCTTGAAGTAGTAACAATCAACATCAGCTATCAACTGCCTAGCATGAGACATTGCAGTGATTCTAAAAACCATTTATACTTTTGTACTCGAGCAACTTTTTTCTCGTAAAAAAATAAAACAACAAAGTAACGCATTCATAATATTTTCAAGGTTATCATCTCGTAATACGGATACTTCCCTGAAACGTAAACAATCTATCTCTCGTTTTTCATCATGAAAATTACTACACTGGCACCAGTCTAAACTATTTACTCTGATAGGTGTAGAACTGTCCTTTTTTTTTCTTGTGATGAGGTGTTTGTTGCTTCTGGTTCCAACTTAAATGGCTGAATGATAGAACTATAATCCTCGTTATTGCTTGGCAAATATGCCTCTACTTCATCCGAAGTTTAACATTACATATGAAAACAAACCATGTTAAAATAGTAACGTAAAAAAAAGGAACAAGTTTATTATGTTAACATTTCTAGCTTGAGCATGTTTGTATGTGACGTCACCACATTTGAGGTTGGTTTCTACATGCAAGTTGAGAGGGTTTTTAAATGAATTAGTTAAACAAATCAAAGGGTAAAACATTTTTTTTTAGGATGTTATCATGACCATCCTTGCCGAAATGGAGCAACTTGCAAGCCCTTAGCAGAGGGTAAATTTAGATGCATTTGTCCACATGGCTACTCTGGTCCTCATTGTGGAAGTAAGTTAGTTTGAGCAATAGCCAACATTAAACTAGAATGAGCTATTATACCTCCTTCTTGTTAAATGTTTTCAAAAAAAAAGTTTTTACTCCCCATCTCTGGCTTTCGCTAATTGTCAAATTTCGGGAAAATTTTTTTAATGTTGTTTTAAAACTATCTGTATACTTGAACACGCTAAAATATTGTATCAAATTTATTCAGTCAAGCATTAATAGCTTCTCCAAATAAATTCTGATGTTAGATTTTCGCTTGTCTTGAATATAAAAGAAATGCATGTTCTATTCAAAATTTTTGATTTAAAATACTATAGCATTGTTTTGCTTCTTTTTTTCTTTTCTTTTTTTTTCTCAAGGAGTGTTCTGGTTCTGCTAACACTTTTCACTGTTAAAATTTCACTGGGCACGACTTTCTTTAAAATATTGTTTGGAGAGATTAATAATTGTCTTCGTAATTCTATTGTTAAATATATTTCATCAACCTATAAGAAATATTCGAAAATTATTGTACACGAGAAAATTATTATTTTCTTATTCAATTTATTACAGAGTGGGCAAAAGTAACCGTGGTGTTAAGTTACTTTTTTAGAAATTTGAAGTAATTGTCCTTCATTTTAGATGAAAAATCGAATAACATTATCTTTGGGGAGTCCAAAGAACTTTTGTTATTTTATGAGTAAAAATTTTACATGGCTGTCGTACTTGTTGAGAAAAAAAAATTACAATGGCAGCTATACCTACAAAAGGAATAAAGTTTAGAGGAATTTCATTTTTTGACTAAAATTATGGCAACTTTTATTCTTGTCGGGGGTGAAAATTACAGACCTTCATTTTTTTTAGGGAGACGAAAATTACCGTCTTTCTTTTTAGTGGGAGAAAACTATCCCAACTGTCATTTTTGCCAGGGGTGGAAAATTAAAGGCTCTTCTTTGAAATGACTTTCGTTCTTTCTACTGTAGCAAAGTTAAAATCACTGTCAGTTTTTTTCAAGAATATCAATGAAATGGAGTTTCATTTTTATCAAAGGACAAAAATAAAAGTATCCATCGTTCCATAGAGACTCTGATATAAGAAAAAATTCATCTACATACAATAACTTCTATTGACAACTTGTTCTGAATTCCATTAAAAGTGATTCTAAAGCATAAATAAACAGCAAAGGGATTAGTACCCAGCCATGATGTATACAGTTATTCCCAACAAATTTTTCTGTGAGTGAATTGTTAATACTATAGTAAAGTCAAAGTAGCACCAACAGCGGGAAAAAATTATAATAATAAAACTTCTAGTTATGGTCTGGTGAGTCCCGAAAAAATGCCCTGTTTATACACCAAAGGAAACTCACCTGTTTGGGCGTTCCCATACAACCTTGTTTTGACACCCGTTTTTTGAAATTACTTTTTATCAAATCAATTGTAATCACTTAATTCTCAAAAATATTTGATCTTTTAAACTAACATACTGAGTATTCTTTTCATAACCTTCTAAACAAAAAAAGAAGCTTATCAGCATATTAGTCCATCCGAAAAAAGAGTTAAAAAAAAGACTTTTGAGTACAGAAGAACTCTAGCTAAATTTCAATGTATTATACTTTTTTCATATAAAAATGTTAAAAGCTACAAATGCCAGCAAGATCAATGTTGTCAACTTATATTTCCATCATTTTGTATCTCGTCACTTTCCTGGCTCTCATCTTCAAACACTAGAGTTTTCAATCTAAAGGAAATACAAAATGTTTTAGTAAATAAAGCAAATCGCTGTTAATCAATAATGGTTTTTATTTACCTATTGGTTGGAGAATCATAAATCAAACTTTATTGCAGATGAGGTTCGAACTGAGGTCGGATCAAGGACGTGGGCATATTAAGTGAATGTCCTACGTGTGTGTAATTCACCAATAAATCTATACCTAAACACAAAATATCTGGACATAAAAGGTTTGCTAAATTTTAATTCTTTTTTGCTGTAACAACTTTCTCCATGAAATTCACAAGCGCTCATAGAGTTGAGCGACTTTATCAAAGTTTGTTCTATAGCTAAATCTGTCCAGAGACCAAGCCAGTATTTTTTTGTTCTTTTAACAGCATGTTTTCCAATTTTAAACTGATTGAAGAGCCAAGGGTATTTTTTGGAAGCAATTGTATCTTTGCTTTTCTTCTTTCTCTTCTATTAATTTGTCAATGATGTTGGGCATTAAGACATTTTGAGTAATCAATTTCCAATGTCCTTGCATATGCTTTTCCAGAGAGCATATAAGATGGATGACGCTGTTTTCCGCATACACATCTGCAAACAATTCGTCGATTCTAGTGCCATCGATAACGTTTCCGATGCTCCCAAGAAAACTCATATGCGTATGACACCTACCTAAGCGACATACCACATTAAGGTTTTATTCTTTTGCATTACCTTTTGCTTTTAGCCAAAGAGGCTGGTCAAAAGTTATTGAAGGCGTTGGGATGCTCATTTCTCTGCTTTTTCTATGACAAAAGGTATGGTTGAGCATATGCATGATTCGTTGTTTGGATCAATAATAGGCAGAAACTCAATAACTGATTTAGAAATTAATACACACGAAGTTTTTTGCATGTGTTCAGACCTACTTTGGAACTGCTTTACTACTCGGCCACAGTGCCACAGTAAGTCAAGGTTTGAAAAGTTAATAGGGACATTAGTAGAAGGCTTATCTCCTCGATAGGTCTTAGTTTGATTTTTGTTAAACCATTAAAATATGAACCCAAAAATCTTCTTATTTCAATTTCTTGTCGAACATGATGTTACGGTGGTACTTTCTCATAATTCTTGACCGCTGATTCTTTGTTTAAATGTTTTACCTCCTTGGACGAAATTAAATATTAAAGTTTGGCAAGACAATTAACCAACAATTTTGAATCAAAAGATTTATCCAGGCCAATGTCAATCTCAAACAAAAACAAAGCTATAGAAGATCTAGGTCTTGATGCCTGAGTGTTACATCGTCATCTTTAACTTTGAAGCTGCCAATTGTTCTAAGGAAATTTGCAAGTTCTTTGGAATCTACGATTTGGCATACTTGATAGAGTTAAGGTCTTCTGGAGCTGGATACTTGGCTGCATTGTTCGGCATTTGAAGTCCAGTTCATGGCTGCTATAATCAAATCATTTGGGTTGCTGTCTTTTTTATTTTTGAAGTGTTTAAGAACAAATTGATTCATATATTTAAAGCACAGGAGATTACCTTGTCCAGATTTTTCAACAAAGTCTATATTTTCACCATAATGTTTTTGAAGCGTTAATTTCAATATTTTTATAGAGTTAAGTTAAGCTATGACTGCTCAATTGGATTATCTTTTCGTGCGACTCTGGGAGAATGTAAACTTTTGCACCGTTGTGGTTTTCAAACAAATCACAAGCTTTATGAAAATTTTCAAGCATTGACTTATCTGTTGGTCGGCCACAAAATTTTTAACACTGCTGCCAAAACTTATTAAGGCAGTTCCGGTAGTAAATTGCTTCTTCCGCAACAAGATCAATACACGAATTTAATATAGTTTGCATTGTTTCTCCCCCTGCATCATTTCTTGACAAACAGCAATTGATCACGACAGTCCAAAAGTGTAATCTGGGTGAAATCTGTAGGATGTTTTCTGCTGATGACTTTGGCCCAGAGAAAGTATTCTTTTTTCCATTCAAATGAAATTCCCGATCAAGATCTAAACATTAAAAAGTAACTTTGCGGTTTTAAATTATTATTAGTATGATGTATTTGCAAATCTTTATGAAATTATTGAGATAATAACAGCACGCTAGTAACATAGTTAGAATGATTAAAGAATTTCTTATAAAACTTGTGATATGTAATCAAAATGAAAAATAAACCTAACAAATACGAAAGAAACTTGAGAACCGTTTAAAACTTTTC
>JAUZNK010008265.1:10453-21582 GCA_035046665.1 Euphysa ruthae
TTTTTTTTCTTTTTACGTTTTAGTTTGAGGTTCTAACGAATATACCTTTAGTTGAAGTTTAATATGTTTTGTCAACAAAATTTCTATACTCGTGATGGACTAAAACCTATCCGTATGTTTCATACGATTACCCATTTCTGAATATCCTGTAAATAATGAGGTTTCTTTAATAACATACACTGTAGATTTGATTAACATTTAGTTAGGTGCACAAGATAATGATCAGTTCATACATCTATAAGTACTTTTTCTAATCGTCTTCCCTTTTTGTTTCTTTAGCAAAATATTATGCAGCTCTCAATAAAAACATTCTTCAATTTCTTCGAACATACGAACAATAATTTTAAACACATCCTTCTTTAAAAATAGATATATTATCGGATGGTATAATATGCCGATATGCTTCTTTTTTGTTCAGAAGATTATGAAAAGAATACTCGCAATGTTTTGCCAGTTTTCCAAGCTTGCAAGGTGAGTTATTGTTGAAAATTAAGTGATTACAATTGATTTGACAAATAGTAACTTGAGTAGGTATCAAAACAAAAGGTGTATGGAAACACCCAAACAGGGAGCTCACTTGGGTGCATCAATAATGGTTTTTTTTTAGACTCTCTAGGCCCTCACTAACAACTTGACGAAGTTTCATTAACATTTTTTTCCCGGTTTTGATGTTAGCTGATTGACTTTACTATTAACACGACTTCTATCATTGTTGTACATAGAGACTGCATTATCTTAAAATTCACTCATCTTCACCTAATTTCCTCATTACCTCTGACAAACCATCCTCATCCGATGCAAACTAAGTGATAAGCAACTTTTCTTATTTAAAATTTTCCGAACTAATTTTTTCCCTCTACTGTGATACACCCTCATCATTTTATATACATTGTGAGTATTTCCTTGTGTTGGTCTACCCTTCTCAACATACCTTAAAATCTAATTCTGATTTTGCTTCTGTTTTCTGATTTAGAGGCACGGTGCTTAACTTTTAAGTAAACAATTTTATCACCACCTAACTTCCAGCCTTTCCAAAGTCTTTTATTTTCCTTTATACACTGGGCAGCCTCACCATTCCACCATCAGTTCTGCATATGTCTAGCTTGCACTTTTTTCCACTAAGTCTCATTAGCATTAATGAATAAGTTTTGGAATTTTTTTTACAGCTGAATGTCCCTCCTAATGCCAACCTTTCAATTTTTGTTAGACGATCTATAGTTAAAGTGACTATCATTCTTGCCAGAGAAAGAAGATTTAATTCTGTCATAGCTGTCATTCTTATTCATGGGTGGTAATTAAACTCACCATCATCATTCTTGTCAGGGGACGGCAATTAAAGTGACTTTCATTTTGGTAGGAGATAAAAATTAAAGGGTTTATGTTTCTTGATAGAGTGCAAAATCATTATCTTTCTTGTTATGATTCGAATATGAAATGGACTAAAATTCTTTATAGAATATGAAAATTAACGGGATTTTTATTCTTTTTTGGGGACAAATACTTTCATTCTCGTTTAATGGCAAAAATTTCAGTGATTGTCGTTTTGGTTATAGATTTATAATTAAATGAATATAAATTATTTCGAATGGACTAATGTTGAAAGGACTATCGTATCGATTATGGAGCGTAAACTGAATATTTAAGCGACTTTAATTTTTGTTAGTGGACTAAAATTAAATAGACCTAATTCCTTGTTTGGAAACAAAGATTGAATTGATTATTGCATTTCCTCCTCCTTGATGAAATTATTTGATTTCTTGATGAAATTTTAGGGACTAGGATTTTTCTTACTAAAAGAAAAACGAGTTGGGGGGTTATTTTTATGATGCGCAAAAATAAAGTAACAGTGTGTTTTTTATATTATTTTATGAATTATGGCAGATTCTTTTTTTTTTTTTTTAAGGAATGTATTTTTTTTTAAAAAGAAAAATTGACATGATTCTTCTTAGGGGACAAAAATATCATTTTGGTCATGTGAACAAAATCATATTTATAAGGAGTTTGAGCAATACATGGAGTTTGAACAACACATGGGCTAAAATTGTTTCATTTCGATGGTATTTCTACAACTTTAAAATATTTAAATATTATAGTTCCTCCTCTTATTGTGATCAAAGAGAAACGGTGTAAGTTCAATAGTTGTCTAAATGGAGGTACTTGCATACCGTTGGATTTGGGATACGATTGCAATTGCCCACCGAGGTACACTGGCAAGCACTGTAATGGTGAGTTTCGTTTTTGATATTTATTGTTACTTTGAGGTTAAAAATTCATATTGAATAGCACAAGAACTCATACATTTTTTATATCTAAAATTGATATCCAAATTTTCAGTTTTTGGCACTTTCTTCTTCTCAAAATATCTTTTTCTCAAAATATTAATAATTACATAGTCTTTCTTTCACTCATTTTTGAATGTAGTAACGTAAAGTCAATGTAAGCTGTTGTACTACGAAACAGAAATCAAAATTTCTAGATCCTTTTCCTTGAAAATAATTACTCTGTGTAAAAAAGGATCCAAAAAAATATGTCAGTAAATTCTTCCTGACTTACACCCTAAAAGTAACATAACAATCACCTGTAAATTTTACAAAAATATTTCTGGTTTGCGATAATGATTAGTTTTATGTTCATGGCCTGGCTACACCACAAAAACAAATACACTGATTTGTGTTTTATCGACTTTCATTGTCACTGCTTTTGAGAAACATAAGGATTCCATTACACACTCATAGCCTGTCTCTTAACAGTACACTTTTTCTAGCTAGAGGCTTCTCTTTCAACTTCTTTGACATAAAAATGGCGTCTTTAGTTCCATGTCCTGGCATGAAAACAAACTTCATTTCATCTTTATCAATTTTTTGTCTTATAAACTTCAGTCACTCTTCGTCACTTTAAAAACAGCTGTTCTTTTAACTTCAAACTCCTTTAATTTTTCCTATTCTATGGTATCTCCTTTACATTTTATAATTTAAGGTACCAAATGCGTAATTTGGTATATCTCGTCTATAATTTATCTCTGTCTCTCTTGCAGTTGTACTATCTTTGTAATACTTGATGACCTTTTTTTGGACATTTTCTATTTTAAATTTTCTTAACTGCATCCGTCTTCTTTTTCTACGATAGTTGTTAAACTGGATCTGCTGAAGTTAAAGTATTCCTATTTTGCTCACTATCTGTATTATGAATTATCACCGGTTGAAAAATTTTACTCAAAAATGTAATAAAAACTAAAAACTGCTAAAAAACCTAAGCGTTCATTTGAGGCACATATTATAGCTAAAAAATCACACGCATTTGAAAATTGGCCAAACCAGACGCTTTTGTTAAACTCTGTAAGATGATTTTCAAAAGAGACTTCTTTGCAAAGTAAAAATCCATCTAAAATGGAAGTGGAGAATTACAGCCATTCAAGAGAAATTATAATTGAATCGGTGGAAAAACGTCACTTACAAATTATTTTGTATTAAGTTTTCGATTATCGATATAACCTTTTCTTTTTGCGATTTTGGGCATTTCCATTAATTAATTTCAAATGTATATTTCTTACTCGAGTTGTTTTAAAAATTTAAATAATTTTTTTTCATATTGCATATAATAAAAAAATGATACGCCGTTCAATTTTTGCAAGGTGGTATGTTAAAATTTCAACTGCAAATTAAAAACGTTTTTCAATAAACAAAACTTAGCTAGCAAATTTGCAAATTTCAGAATCTACTTAGTAATGGTTTATATTTTAAATATTGTTTTACCACAACTGGCCTCCCGCCAATTGAAGTTGTTGAAATTTTAAGTTTCTTAAAGAAGTTGCTTTATAGGCTCATTGCAGTAGTTAGTCTTTCATCTTTCATAGTCTATTAGCTTTTTTTTTCTTTTTCTGTTTAATAGAAGTCAACCTTAAAATGAGCTGTGGTGCGTTTAAAAATTTGCAAGGAGATTTCAAAAAGTTAAATAAATATAAATTTGAAAAGATTTAATAATTATTATCAAATTAAATGTTTAAACTGTAAGATTACGATGTAATATTTCATATTATTTCATTTTATTTCAAGTGATAAATCGATGAAAAAAATATCTGCATCAAATCAATCATATAAAGAGAAAATACTACTCACACCTTATGTTCATGAGTGAATGTTATCACTGGTACTTCGGTTTTAACAACTGAACAGTATGTTGGATTTTGACTTTCAAGAACAAGTAAAGTTTACTTACATTTTGAGAAGTTTAAAATTTGGTTCAAAGAAAGAAACCACTTTGAGTTTGAAGATCCTCAGTTACACTCTTTATCAACAGGAGTGGTATCGAAAGATGGACATGATAACATCAACTGTGAAAAAGCAGAGGAAATCAGTAGAAAAATACAGCAAAGTTTCTGCAACAGTAATATTTCTGGCAATATGACCAAACGAAAAGATGCAGTAAAGCCTCTTGCATTCCTTTATAACTCAGTTAAAATGGAAGAACAAACAACAATTTCACAAAGAGGAGAGGGCGTTGAATCATATTTGAGTATGGACTAACCACTTTTCCGTTATCTCTATTCAAGAAAAATATAATGCGAAAAACAAACAAAACAAGTTTAAGAAATGTTACATGAAGAACCAACTGGTTGTTATTACACACTTGATGTAGTAATGTTAATAACAGTGTTTTGGAACAAAGGTTCCACGTTAGAAGGAATTATTGAAACGCAAGCTAATTAGGTAACGAAACACTACCAATTTGCGCATATCGTTTTTTATGGTTACAAAATATACCGAAAATCTTAAAAATGATGTAAAAATGCATCTGATCCCAAAGGTGATCACATTAAAGTACCCTGTACGAAATAGTAATTTCTTTCCAGCGTGAGGAACAAAATTGAGTTGATTAAATGCCTTGCAAGGTTTCTGCGAACTAAAGATCACACTTGCTACGAGTCCTAGCTGATGCAGACACTAAGATAGTAAAAACAGTTTTGGAACTCGCTAAAAACATGTCTGTTGTTGTTGTCTCAAACAGCACTTAGGTAGTTTTTATGCTTCTTTATCACCATTATGCAAAGTTGGGCACCATCTATTTTTTTTTTTCAACTACGAGGAAAAAAGTGCTGGGAACACTTGAGCACTTGCAACATAATGTATGGGATATAAAAGAGCACCTTTTTTCTATTCATGCTTGGTCGTGATACCACACTCCTTCGGCTACTTTTAGCAAAGGTAAACCAAATTTTCACCCAATGTCTCGAAACAACAGACTTTTCAATTCAATTCAACTGTATGCTTAATGTTAGTTAACAACATAATATTAGAACGTAGGTAAAATAATTTCAAATCTAATATATAGTAACAAATTTTTTTGGTTTTTTTACAAAACATGAAAATAAACTAAGGAGGCAACACAATTTATAAAATAAAAAACATTGTGTACAGCACATACAGCTGTACGAATTCCCATTCCAAATTTTAATCTTCTGTTTGAAAGAAATGGCATTATCACAGTTTTTAATGGCATTTGGAAGATTATTCCAAATTAAGCATGCTTTAAACTGAAGGAAATTGGTGCCATAAGTAAATGTACGAGCTACAGGTGTTTTAACTAAATAGGTGGAATGGAAGTTATAATTGACAGTTTAATGACAAAAGATATCCCAGAGTAGCTTCGGACCACTGTGACTCAGCGTTTTATACACCTCAACCATAAGTAGCTATAGATGTCTGGTATGAATGCTGCAACTGTTATCTAATTCTAAGACGAGAATCAATGATAAAACCTATTAATTCTTCTTCCTCCAAAGGAGAAATCTTCAAACCGAAAATATAAATAAAAAAATCTGCCGGCTAGTTTTAACCTAGAAGCATTACCTGGCATTGGCGACCATAGAACTATTTCGAAACCAGCGATTTACCTGATGAAGATCGTTCATTAACCGTTCACGAACAATTTCAAAAGGTATGCCACATGCATAAGTAGTGTTATCATCAGCGAAGTTACAAACATCTGTTTCTAGAATGAAATAAAAAACAACATTATTTAAAATATTAAATAAAAGTAGACCTAGAATAGAGCCTTGAGGTATACCTAATACAATCCCAATCCATTTGAAAGACATACAAAATTATGCAGACAAGATGAGCGAACTCGGTAGCTGCAACTACTATATGTTCAAGAGTGTTTATTGTGGAAAGAAACCAACCACAACTTTGACAAAGATGTGGTAAGTTTTATTTTACTACAAATGTTTTTTTAGAAATGTTTGAATTTTTACTCATGAGTCATTATACCGTATTGTATGTAGGTAACTTTGTTTTTATGTGAGCTTCTGCTATGGATATCTAAAAAAACCAGAAATAAGTTTCTCAAAAAATCGGTATTAACGTTTTTTTTTTTTTCATTTCAATTCTACACTGCAAGTCTACATATTCATTGATAATTTCTGTTTCAACGCTCTACTTTTACATTATAGCCACGAAAGGCACCTTTTGATGGCTATTCCTTGTAAACTGGAACCAGTGAAGCTACCTACCACCACAGAAAATGTTGCTCAATATGATGACTACCGAGTTCATCTCCAAATTATTGATAGTTTTGAAGGTTCTCGATGAAGAAGTCATCAATTTAAAGCGGAAGCATAAGAAATAGAAACTTGAAAGTAATAGTTCTCGAAAACATCTTAAAGATAATACAAAGCAAATATAAATTTTCATCAAAGTGACCATGTGGAACAATGTCGGAAGAATGACCTCAACTGTATGAGCGCTAATGCCATGGAGAGAGTTTTTACCAGAAAAAGGTAATTAATTTAGTAAACCTTCTTATGTCCAGATATTTTGTGTTTCAGGTACAAGTTTATTGGTGATGGTGATGTCACACTAGTAGGTCGTTCACTTAATATGCACATGTCCTTCGGTTCGAGTCCCAATGTGGGTGATCATCTGTAATAAGTTTTAAGATTGGATTTACGCTCTCCAGCCAATAGGTAAATAACATTCATTATTTATTAACAGTGAATTGCTTTATTTACTAAAACATTGTGTATTTTCTTTAGATCGATCAAAAAGAGTTTAAAGAAGATGAGAGCCAGGAAAGTGACAGGACACAAAATGATGGAAATGTTTTCCGTATATTACAGATATCCTGATAAATTGACAATATCGATCTGCCTGGCATTTGTAGTTTTTAACATTTTTATATGAAAAAAGTATAATACATTGAAATTTAGCTAGAATTCTTCTGCATTCCAAGGTCTCCTTTTTAATTCTTGTTTGAGATGAACTAAGATGCCAATAAACTTCTTTTTTGTTTAGAAGTTTATGAAAGGAATACTCAGTATGTTTTGTCAGTTTTCCAAGCTTGAAAGGTCAACTATTTTTGCGATTAACTGATTATTTATTCGACAAATATTTCAAAAAACGAGTGTCAAAGCAAGGAAAGTATGGAAACGCCCAAACAGGGAGTTCCCTTTGGCGAATCATTGGGGTTTTTTTGAGGGCACTCACCAGACCCTAAATAACAATCTGCCGAAGTTTTATTAACATTTATTTTCCCGGTGTTGGTGACATTTTGACTGTGCTAATAAGAAAAGGCTTGTATCAATATCTGTACTCCATCCATAAAAATTGGCAGAGGATGGAACTCTTCACGACAATACTAAGTAAAAGGTTTTGGGCTTTTTTAGACCTACCAAATCTAATATGCCGTGAACAATAGCTTTTCATTCAATTTCATTCGGCAAAAATCTTCGTTGATATATAATATATATAAAATACTCTTCAAGTAAAAGTTACTTGCTAGTGACCACATAATCAATGGATTTATGAATGAATCAGCAACTATATGAAACGAGCTGATACCATTTCCATGGAGATTAATGATTATCAAAAAAAGGTTAGTTCCAGCCTCATATCAATGTGAAACACCAAAGTTCAATTTGAATCTACCAGCAGACATCTATTAAAACTTTAAAACTACGACCGGAAAAAATGGCTTGAACGGATGTATGGACGTATTCTTTATTTAACCAAAAGAAACCTAATCTAAATAATCAAGCTCAACGAATATAAAAAACAAGCAATTAAGTTACAAAAGTTAGTTTATGAAAAAAAATTGTGAAAAGTTTTTAAGTTGTAATAAAAAAATTTGCAGTTATTGAGAGAAAACTTGAAAAACCTTTTGAAAAAAGGTTTGTTCCTTTTTTTACGTTGAATTTTATTCAACACCAAGATACTTCTATAAAACTACTGGTTTAAATCCATTTGTTGAAGGAGATGTGGCATGGTTTTTTTTCTCAAATCAAGTATAATGTATTTAAAAGTAAAACATTTGTATGAATTTTGGATTCAATACATGAAGACATTCAAAAACTTCTACAAATAGAACTTGTTGGTTTATTCGGCTATATGTTTTTGGTTTTCATTGATTTGAAGGATATCAGTGATGAATCTACCAGATTTTCCATAGATTTTATTTTTCAGGAACGGTATTTCTTTTATAACTTCTATAAAATCAAAATAATTTGTTGTTCATGTAACTTGTCCACTAAGTTATTATCATATGGACATCACCTTTCTAAAAATTTCAAAAAACAAAACAAACGGCTAAATCCACTAACATTTTTAAAGAATTTTGTAACTTTAGTGTATATGAATAAATATTATTCTATTACCATTTGTTTCAAGGACACCTTTCAGATATATCTTGGTTGGGGGCTGGTCCTGTAATCCCGTCTATAATGGCATCACTTTGACCTCGAAATGAGACGTTCCCCTACATGTGATGAAGAACAAAAACAAGTTAAAAAAAAAAAAAAAAAGTTTTAGTTGCGTTCTAAAAAGTATTCTTTAAAATTTATTCAAACATGTTATAAATATCGTTTGCACTGTACATCAGGTTGGACCTGTTATCAAAATAAAACTCAAACAATGCTTTTTATTGGGTGGTAAGTTGGTATTAAAATGTGCAAAAATCTACAAATTCTGATATATTTCATGCGAGTAAAAATGTGTAAAATCGATTTTCTATGACAGAAATAAATTTTTTTAATGTTTAATATGATTCACAGTAATGTTTCGTTGTATTACATTTTAATATGTAATTAGTGATGCAAGGATGCTTTTGTAAATTTGTATTTTTCATTTAGTTGACAAATGTAAAGATTGTGATGCAAATGCTGAATGTATAAATGGAGCTTGCAAGTGCTTACCTGGGTGGATAGGTTCTGGGTACGAATGTGTCAGAGATGGTAAACATATTTTGTTTAAACGTTTTTCCAAGTTATAGATTTATGAGTCCACGGAAAATTTCTCCCTACACAATTGCCTCCCAAACAATTCTCTTCCAGGCAATTGCTCCTTGAACAATCGCCCTCAGCCAATTGCACGCAAGACAATCCCCCACCTCCCAGGCAATTTCGCATTAGAAAATCTCCACTCTCCAACCTAGAAAATTGCTCCCCGGAAACATCTCTCCTAGAAAACGTCGGTCTACTGATTACTGGAAAAAGTTGAAACACAAGTGTTTAAATTTACTTTCTTAATTACGATGGGTGATTACACAGTTTTTTAAATTACTTGCAAAATAGTTAGAATTTTTTTTTTTTTTTTTTTTTTAATTCTATGAATTAAATTATTTATTTAAAAAATAATAATATTAATAATAATAGCGTTAAATACTATTAGTCACACTAGTTTTGAGCCTACTACTCCTCTACATTAAAGAAAAAGCTTCAGAAAATTAAAATGGGTGTGTCATATAGGATAAGGTTTCAGAATATGCTACCAGTCTTATTTATTTATAAAAGAGAAAATAAGCGAAATACAATTATTTTTGTTATCCTTCCTTTAGTAAAAATCAATGCTGTTAAAAAAATTTTTTTTATTTGGTGGAAGCTGTCTGGAAAGCGAGAGTGGAGGGTCGAACCGAACTGCATTTAATTAAACTTAACTAGATTAAATTTCATAAAAATTACGTTTTATAGAATGTGAAGGCAAATGTGCTGCTCTTCAATTCCAAACCTGTGTTTCTGGAGGCTGCGTGTGCATGCCTGGCTACTTGCACATAAACAAAATATGCATCCGTAAGTATTAATTTATACTTATTGGTAAACCTGATGATCTATAAATGAATGCATGAATGATTTTTTTTTTTTAATCTTTTCACTGTAACCTGTGGTGTATGTCCATCTATCTGAACGGCTTCTTTCGTCTATTTTAGAAATACTTGTTAATGAGATTTTAGATTGATATAGGAATAAATTTCATGTTTAAAAAAAATATATATACGTTCCCTAGCAACTAGTCTCTAATGCACAAATATGTAGATTTTCTGGAAAGAGCACTTTTGGTAGTGCATTTTTCGTCATTGTTTGGGCTAAAAGCCCAATGGTCTTTAAGTGGAGATAGTAACAGTGTTGGTGGCATCATCAGTACTGTTTTTATTGTTTCCGGCTTGAAAACTAATTTCATTAAAACTAAATCAATCCAATTGTGTCAATAAAAAAAACGAATTAGAAAAAAAATGTTAATAAAAAAGAAAAAAAATTCATTTTGAGAACTAAAGAATAACAAAATACCTTAATGGATGGTATAATTTCAAACTTGAAGTATCTGTTAGTCTTACAGCCATTCTTTGATACCATTAGACAGTTTGCACCAAGCAATGCATGCATTTTAGTGAGTTTATGCATATAAATTTAATGTTTTATTTTAGAATTAGCCTTTTTTATAACTCATTAAGTTTTTCAAGTATAAACAGAATTTTGAGGTTCTTCGTATAGAGATGTTTAGATTCTATGCAAGAAAAGGCTTTTTTAAATGGGATTAAAGTTTCTTTAAGGATTGGATTGATCTAATATAAATATTAATCTTAAGGCACCGTATATAAGGACTATGACATTTGAAACTAACTGTATAATATATCAATGCATTTTAACATGGAATAAATTGCCTGTTGATATCAGGACTGAACCAGAATACGGGTGATCAAAGAAACTTTTTCAATAGCACTTTATAACCGTTTAATTCAAAAGTTTTTTGCCAGGATTTATTGCCTTATTTCTTTAATTTATGTTTTCAGATATTTTTCTTTCATTTTTATTTTGTTAATATCTCTTTTTTTTTGTTCATTATAACGATTAATGTTTATTCATA
>JAUZNK010008276.1:0-24716 GCA_035046665.1 Euphysa ruthae
ATACATTACATACATTACATACATTACATACATTACATACATTACATACATTACATACATTACATACATTACATACAGTACATACATTACATACATTACATACATTACATACATTACATACATTACATACATTACATTACATTAAAAGTATTGCATTGCATTACATTGCGTTACATTACATTAAATTACATTACATTAAATTACATGCATGCATGAATGCACGCATACATACACACACACATACACACGCAGACATACATGCATGCATGCACACGCACACACACATACTTTTTTTCTTCACCTTTTTTCCAATAAGACCAAAGGACTTCTCAGAAAACTTACAAATGGTGAGTGAGAAATTGACATCTTTGTGAACTTAAAGGAGTTCTTCAGCTCTTTTTATTAAAAAAAAAAAAAAAATACCTTAGCTTCCTCTTCTTGAGCTTTTTTAATTTTCTCCTGTAACACAATCATTCTGTTGGATTCAGCTCGTTTCATTTGTTCTGCCATTGTTCGCTCTTTTTCATCAATTAATTCATTCTTTAAATTACGAACTTTACGTACCTATGAAAAATGCAAATTAACATCTTATTTAATAACAATTAGTTAATTACTTTAAAAATAAATATAAATCTTCTTTCAGTGGCAGTTAAATCTTCACCAAAGTATTATCTGCACACCTAAACTCAAAATATAAAACATAAGTACGTTTTTTATTGATCCGCGTTCCTTTTTGATGTTATGCTTGAATAAACGAAATAAACAGGCTTCAAGATGCATAACTTTCCTGTCTTTGAAATAATTTAACTTTCAATTTTTGTTATAAGTGCAATAAACTCTTGTAAAAATTTTTTTTTAATTATTTCTGATTCTGAATATGCCAATATGCTGTTTTAAACTAAATATTTGTCTCCCCAGAGCATGGCAGATTGACAGCAGAACGACAACACTAGAAACAGTGTTACAGAAAGAAGCAAGTTTTCTAATGAAGCTTTATAGCATGAAAATGTGATGTGGCAAGAACAAACATGGCTTTCTAATACAAATATAGAATTAGTCAGTTGTTGAGGTTATTAATTTCAGAACCACAAAAAAAAAATAGAATGAAAATAGAATATGGAAATGGTGATGTTGCAACATGAGTTAGAAGCGAAAACATTAAATGGATATGGACTCAAACATAATTATGAATTTCCTAAAAAAGATGAGAGCTTCATACAAAAAAATTCTGCAAGCTCTTTTCTAGACAGTAATTCATTTTTCATTATTAAATCAAATACGTGAGCCTAAAATAGTTAATTTATGCAATGTAAAAAAGGTCTGTAAGACAAAATCACCTAGAAAAAAAGAATAAAGGAGTAAAGACATAATTATGTTTATTTAATCTTTAAGGGGGAGTTAAAACCACAATCTGTATCAACAAAATTGACAAACTCCTTTAATTGATCACCAGACCTCTTATAACCGACCTCTATAGTAATACACCTGTACACCTAGATAAAAATTCCCTAAAATGCTGGTAGATATACATTGACAACTAAAACTAAATTTTAGACTTTATTTATCACATTATAAGAGAGGGCCCACAAGACTTCCATTATTTAGAGGGATAGGTGAAGAATTAGAACATCTTTATCCATTTTCTGATTAAATATGGCATTTAAATTGAGTTTAACTCTAATAAATTGTTAAATCGTAAAATCAAATACTAAACTACACTGCAAACATATTCTGAGCAACTAATGACTATAGATAAATCATTGTGTAACCAATAAAAAATACTACATACCCGCTCAGAAAGATATCGCAGTCTTTCACATTTGTCCACCAACAAACGTAACCTTCTCCGTTCAGCACGTGCCTGAAAAAATGATTATCTAAATTTCACTCAAAATAATAGTTTTCTAAAATTAAAAATTACCTAAATAGGATGATGAGCCACTTTTAAATAAATTCAGGCCTTGTCAAGGGAGGCGGGCGATTACCCGCGCCCGCCTGCATTCATTTAAGTGGGCTAAAAATAGCCCATGCAAAACAACTTTTGTTGAACAATATTTATAGTAGCACAAATAATTGATTGCAGATTAATAAAAAAACAAACTACGGCAACAAATAAATTGACACATGTTTATCTATTGATTAAATTATCTGCAAATTTAAAAATATAACCAGTACTATACTTACAAGATCAACTTTAATATTTCAAAACAACAAGAACAAATCATAAGCAATAACAGTTTAATCACAATATAATATTCATACATAAAATTTATAAGCGCTTGTTTTATCTTCGACTTGCTTTGTTTCTTAGCAACTACAAAATTTACGTCAATTTAACCTAAATCATTAATTATTCATGCGGAGTTGGCACAGTGGTGACGTTTGACTACGGAGCGAAGATTTACGATTTCGACTCCTACCTCTGGCGGAAATTTATTTCCATGTTATCTCTGAGTTTCTGAGCAAAACATAATGAAACGCTAGCTCAAATTTGTGGGTTGTTTGGTTGAGCGAATTTCGTAGGGGCAAATGGGCGCTCTAAGTACTCCAAGACCCGCCACGTGGGCCCATCTGGAAATATTGTCTTGGCAATTTGTTGGTTCCCCACGTTAAATATAACATTCTCATTCTCTCTCTCAATTATGTTAAAACCACAAAAACTTCAACATTGTTTGTTATATGCTTTGTTATTTTTATATTTAATATATGCTTTGTTATTTTTATATAATATCAAACTCGCACATATAGGTGTCAGAGAGTCATAACCGTTTGACCAGACAACCATTACCTCAATTAT
Organism: Euphysa ruthae; assembly: GCA_035046665.1. NCBI lineage: Eukaryota > Metazoa > Cnidaria > Hydrozoa > Anthoathecata > Corymorphidae > Euphysa > Euphysa ruthae. Next base: position 2,798 of record JAUZNK010008276.1, read on the forward strand.
AATAACTCATTAAAAAAATGATAACCATTTAGTAATTTTACTCAATATAGTGATTTTAAAACATTCGATTCTCAGAAAGCATGGTACCACTTAATTTAAAAAAAGATAAAGCTTTTATCTTATAATAAATATCAATTTAAACTTTTGCGCCTTAAAATGTTTTTTGATAATTATTTCAGTTTATCGTTTTTAAGCAAGGTTTAAAATTAAAAACCTGAACTGTAAGTATCTAAACATATTTGCTCTCTTCCGCATGTTTTTTTAAACTTTAATATTGCTCTCTTGTTTTTCCCAGAAGTGTTTACATTGCGCAGAAGAATATTGTAAGTATGCGGTTAACTTTACAGCTAATGTTCTGATTATCTGAAAAAAATGTGAACTGTTTTTTCTACTTTTAATTTGTTTTATTTGATCATACAATGGTTTTAAAAAATTAACAAAAAAATTATTTTCCAACATTTTTTCAAATGGTTTTTTGAGAAACTCAGTACCTAAAAAAAATCTGTCTCAGTACCTAGCTTACTCATTTGTTCATTTGTTCTAATAGTGCATACAGTATTTCTTTGATTAGTACCCACCCTTGAAAAAGTTAAACCCCATATCGTCCTTGAATAAACTTCCAATCCCTTCCTAATCTGCCTCTAAATTCAAGATTTTTAAATTTTGATATTTTGATATCAAAACTCTATTTGAAATTATTTGATACAATTGAAAAGTATTTTGAATTAAAAATCATTTCTTGTCTGTTATTTAAAAACAAAAAGCACAATCCTTTTGATGTTGACATATTCACACAAAATATGAAAAATATTTGATGAAAAACATGCTGCTGGGATTTTTTTTTTTTAATTGATGAAAATTTTAGATTAATGTTAAGATTAATATAGATTGAAAATAGAGTAAATAATTTGAATCATAAGTACAGGGATCATAAATGTGAATTATAAAATTTGAATTAGAAATTTAGTGAATGGTAGTCTTTTTGAAAAAATATTTGTAATCATAAAGCAGAAAAATCTAAAAATAATTGATTACATCCCTTAAAAAATCTGTAAAACGACAAGCATGTCAGAATGATTATAAAACAGGGTTTTAGTTAAATTAGATTATAATTTATTTTTATATATTTTATTTATTGAAGGAAATAGACATGTTTTGGATTTGGTATTTAACCCTTTGCAATATAATAAATATATCCCAGTCACGGACCAGTCCGGATTTCATGCGCTTTTATTTGGACAGTGATTTTCAACTGGTAAACTATATTAAATGGATTGGAGACCAATTTATTATTACCATAATATTTTTTATCGGAAAGTTCCATAGATTCTAAAGAACTGATTTGGCTGCTCAGACATTTTAAAAACATTGAGTCATATTTTTATGGCTTTTCAGATTCTGAAAATAAGGAAAATGAAACTTTTTTTTTTTTCAGATATGATGTTTATTCTGTTCCAACTTCTAAAATATCTAAAGACATCCATCCTGGTTTTGATATCAACAATAAATGAGTATTGTACTTGGGAACTTGTCCTTTTTTCTTTTTTTTTTTTGTTATGTTTTTTTAAGATGGAGTATGGTGTTTGAGTAAGAGTGAGGAGATAATGATGTAGAAGTTTTTCACATTATATAGAGCTCAAGTTTGTGGTTTAACTTTATCACTTATAGTAACTACACAACATTAGTATTAATATATACACTGCTAGTTCTGAACAATATGGATGGAGAGTTTATTACAAACTTCAAACGCTTGCATAATCACACATGTTATTTTCCATTCATTTGACTGAAATGGAGTGTGTTTATGAACTAGCTTAAAAAGTAAATAGTATTATTGAAGTTTTTCTTATGAAGAAATTATTTGTTAAGGAAGTATTTAAAATAATCCCGAGGTGAAAAAGCAAACAAACAAAAAAACTTCATATAAAAATATCAAAATAAAAACTGAAAATGCACCTTTTAAACCGCTTTTATCCAAGAAAACTGCTTCATAAGATATTTCTTTACAAAAACAGTTTTTTCAGCTTTTTCCTTTCATTTTTAGGGGCACAATAAATATTTTTAATAAAAATTCAGTCAAATTTTATTATTATTAAGGCAAAAATGTATTTAAAGAGGAAAAATTTGGACCGACAAAATGAAAGATGCTTACTGTGTCCCTAAAAAAGTAAATTTTTAATAGAACAACTGTATCTCATCCATACATATGTCTTGATAATCCAGTAAAAGTTGTTTACTACGGATGATATCCATTGCAATTTTATTTTTTTGATTTTTAGGATCTATGTGCATTAATTTTCTGATTGACAGTGTCAATCAGTTAATACTGCTTCTATCAATAATTATTTGTCTATCAACTTGTTTAGCAAGTGCTCGTACCTTTATTCAATGTATTTGAGTTTTTTACAATTTCAATACAGTATATACCTTTATTGATAATAAAGATACTTTATAATAATAATAAAGTGGCTATTGAAAATAAAGCGGCTATAGAGGACCTATAGCTGCTTTATTTTGATAAACAAATAGAAAAATATTCACACACTCAAGCTTGAGAAATATACAAAAAATGTGGAATTTTTCCTTAAAAGAAAACCTTAATATGGCTGTAAACTAGACAGACTTCTTTTGTTTTTTTTATTAATGCATAAAATAGATTATCCTAAAAAGTTTTTAAAAATCTTCGAGAAGCGTAACAATGGAAAGTTTCTTTTCTTTACCATTGTTAGAGGAATCAACAAAGATATAAGCAGTCCCCATCCCACCTAACTCATTTGAAAAAGAATAAAAATTTATAGAAAGTTTTTTAACACATTAAGGTATCATACCATCCTTTCTTCTGAACGCTTAACAGAGTCAGAGCGGGATTTTTTTCTTGAAGGTGAAGACAGCTTTTGATGCAAGACAAGAGCATGCCCAGGTGCTCGCACTGAATCTCCGCGCTCCATGATGTCTCCCCATTTAAAAGAATCGCTTTTATTTCGCTCATATTGTGCACACATCTCTTCCCAGGTGATTGCTTTTTCAGGTTCAAATGATGGCTAAAAAAATAAATTAAGTACTATGAGATAAAGTAAATGAATAAATAAGTAAATGATATTCGCTCTTTTGGTAAATACAAAGTCAGAGTGAAAAATTAGTTTTACTTTGAAAATCTCAAGTTGCTCATGAATTTTTTGTTAAAGGATACCTTTCTCCAACTTAAAGCGAGACCAATTTAATTTCTCGTTCTGCGGGTAAACTGGTGATAAATATAGTGTTAGCCGGTCAGCATATTTAAAATAATGACATCACCAAAAAATAATAGTCAGTATTAATAATAACTTAAAACACGTTTTTACCCATCAATTTGACTTCCAGAAGCTCCTTGGTAAAGTATTAAATAACAAAAATACAATATACATGTAGAAAATGCTACATTTAATTCTAAAGCTTTTTTATGACATGCTATAAAACCGTAAAATTATTTTATATGATACGATTTATTTTATTAAAAACCTCGTAGAACTGCCGTTCTTTTAATATAATCTGCAAAAGAAATATTTTACTAAACTTTATATTATTCTCTTAAACATAAAAAGAGAAATATTAAATTAAATAAACATTAAATATAAACCCAGATTAAATTTCATGAAAACTATGACTCATCCAGGATTCCAATTCTCAGCTTCGCTTTCAAAACAAAATTTTCAAAAACAAAAAATGAAAATCTATGAAAAGTATTAAAACTTGTATCTTTGTAATAAATTGTACGTTATCTACAAAGACATTTATAAAATATTCCAAAACACTAAACAAAGACTTTGATAGCACAATTAATTTCAATAACTCACATTTCTTACAAACTTTAAAGTGCTAAAACATTTTGAAATGAGCTAATGTAATATCAAGAAACTTAAAATGGTATTTATATAAAATTAATAATTGTTCAGGGATGAAACACTTTGATATAACTAGATATCACATTCAAGCAATTTAACTATTTTGTTTAGCATAGTGATTTCTGCACTGATTCCTTTAGACTTACCAATTTAAAACTAGTTAACACTCGGTCCATCCATTAATATGTTGCATGTTTATATGTTGCAAAAATTGAGTCCCATTATCAGACTTTTACTCAAACCCAAAAAATCTTTTCTCGAAGTCACTTCACTGCTCTTGTCTGCCAAGTTTAATCGCATTTTATTGATGATTCGTCATTTTTTTTATTTTATGGAGCGTGTAAAATACAGACCAAACACTCATAACTTACAGTTTGGTTGAGATAAACAATTCCGCTTAAAAACAGATCTGTAAATTACAGTGATGGTTAAATCCGTCGAACGCACATTATGGTCTTGCGGCTCTAATGGATATATCTGCCAAACACAGTTAGGGGGTTAAAGGATTTTTCAATTGAGCTATCACAAAACATCACAGTAAAGATAGATCTGTAAAAAAAGTTATTCGCAAATCTTGAAGTGATGCATTTCAGGGTCCATAAAATTCATGCCTTTGTTTCATCAGTTTCTAAAAAATATATCTAATTTTACTTTGCATTTTGACTCCTTAAAGAAAGTCTTGGATCATAGCTTTTTTTACCAATGGCATGACTTACCAATGACCATGTTTGATAGGTTGAGCATTTTTGACATATTTTGCAATGTGCCTCCTCGTTATTTTGTCAACACAACTGAACCAATCTGTGAACTCTGAATTATTGAGCCAGTCATATAAACCAGCATTTACGGATTTGAATGCATCATAAAAAATTTCAAATTTTGTTTTTCATTATTAAGATAAATACTGAGAAAATAAAACATTGACAATACAAATAATTTTTGGAATTCAATCACTCTTTCGCAAAACTTAAAAAAATAATAAAGAAAAGCTTTGAAAGCTTTTCAGAAAAATGGAAACGGTTGACTTCAAAAAAATACTTGGGTACCATTTAATCAATGATAAAATAATAAGAAATAATAATCATAAAAATAAATTTTTTGCTTTGAAAATACGGAATGCCTGAATTCGAAGTGTATAAAGAAAAGAGAAAAGTCAAATTACTGAATAGCAATCTGTAGGGAAATCATCAGAATAATCCTTTGGAGTGTCACGACTGTCGTCAGTTGTAGCGTAATCACGATCACTACTTATATCATCATCGGGTTCATCATACTTTAATGCTTCTTCTTCCAGTTCCTTTGTGAGTGTTTCTTCTTCTGCAATCGCACATGCTAATGCCTAAATATATAAATAAAACCTTACCATACAATAAAATATTAACATTTCTCTCCAAGCAGATCACTATTGATAACATTTATTTATATTTTGTATGTATCGTTATTATCATAGTTTATAATGTTGTTACTTTGATAAACTGTTTTATAATACCACTTTATAATACCATTATCTGAATCTGGTGTATATAACATAGCAAAAATTAGATAGTGTACATTTATCTTTGTCAAAATAAATGCAACTATAATTCCTACCAGAATAAGTAAAAAGGACCGAATTTGAATAAGGATGATTTCACATGGGAATTTCAGCTATTTTTCGTGAATTTTGGTGAACAAACAAAAGTCATGAATAAGAAGAGTCAATAAATTAAGAGCCAATAAAAAAAAAAAATAAAAAAAAAAACTTAAACATCAGCATTTCTGATAAGGTAATAATAATAATATCATAATAATAATAATAATAATAATAATAATATATAATAATTAATAGATTAGATAATGTAAATATAAAGAATAATGAATAAAACACTAAGATGAAATCAAAGAAGAGAGCCAGTAAACTAATTAAATAGAAAAACAACGCATAAGACATTATGAATAAAAAATCGGTTCTTATTGGAACGAGACCCTAAAATAGGATAAATTACAGTCTATTATTATATATGAGTGGAGCAAATTTTAGGATGTCATCATCGTTTTAAATTAATATTTTCCAAACAAATCTCATAAATTACTTTTTTCTAGTTGCTAATGATTCGCTTTAATTATGAAAATTATGAAATGCTCCTTGTTGTTAAGGAACAATAATTTTGAGTGAAACATCTATGGTCACAAAATCTAACCCTTTAATATTTTATTTACTATATTATATTATTATTATATTATTCATTTTATATTATTATATTATTTATTTTATATTATTATATTATTTATTTTGTTTATTAATTTTGCTGGGCAACAAGTTTTTTTAAAAAGAAAATCCTGCAAAGTTTCAGAGAGAAAATTTTGCATCCGACAAACGGAGCAAATAAGAACTAGTTATAATAGGCTATTGTTCAACAATACCAGAATTATTAGGAAACATGAAAAGAAGAAATGGAGGAAGAGGAAATATAAAAAATGAAATATAAAAAGATGAATAAAATAATACAAATAGTAGATGCTTAAAACAAAGCCGCGAAGAAATTTCAGCTCTGAAAATGAGAAAATATCAATTCTTCAAAAAAACAAATTTGTCTTTCCAAAGAGAATTGATCTCTCAACAGTGTCCATGATTGGCTCATTCAACAGAAATGAGAGATTGGATATGATAACTTTTAATAAAACCGAAAACGAGAAATAATAAAACCTAAAACAGGATAAAATGAGGGTTTTTTGCTGGCTGATTGTCTTTAGTGGTTTTTGCTACAACCTTTATAGAATGAAAATGCTTTCCAGTAAGCCTTTCAATTGTATCCTCTGGTGCAATATTAACTGGTACATATTTAAAAGTAACTAAAGCATATATGTTATCATGCAAAAACTCCAAAAAGGTTCGCTTGCTATTGACATGGAATTGAAACAGCTTGCAGGAATTCAATACTGTTTACATTATCAACCGAAATGTAAGCTTTTTGTACCATTTTTACCATTTTTAATGCTTTCTTAGAACAGCTAATTTATGGAGCTGTTGATCTACCATATCCACCCCACCGATATGGCAATTATTTAATCATTGATGGTTTGTATATTTCAACTCTGTCCTTGTTTTTTTTCCCTGTAAGAAGCATTTTAGTTGAATGACAGGTTGATAGGGCATAGATAATCGTTTTTTTTTTTTTTTGCCTGTTTTGTCCTTTGTAGCTTTGTATTTGGTAACAAGAAGTTTTTGATCATTTTGTAGCTCAATAAAAAATTTTCTCTTCTTTCTCCAAAGGAATAACAATAATATCTTTGCAAAAATGTTTACGGTAACTTCTGATAGTACTGTAAAGATATGTGCCATTTTGTAGAAAGTATACTACCAAGGTGAGGTTGGTATAGAATTTATCAGTGAATAAGATATGATGTTTGTTCTAATATGGAGTCATCAGAGTAGATGGTATCCGTTCAGTCATTGGCATTTTCCACAATAAACAGGAAAATCCAGTGTAACTCTCCATGACTTGCACAACTCATACAATTTGTTGCCAAATCTAGCTCTCTTGGTACGTATATATTGTTTGAATTGAATTCTGCCTTTGGACAAAACCAACGATTTGTCAAAATTTAAAAAATGCCCAGGAGAGTACACTTTCTGGCATCTTTTCCATAGTATTTCAAAAAAAGAACCTCACTATCACTATGAAGCCTGTCCCTATTCTCGTCCTGCGGGTCAAAATTTTCATCCTTGTTGTCATTGAAATGCACCAGTTTCAATCACTTTATTTATCACATTGCTCATCATATCACACTGTCATTGTCAATCTCAATTTCAACCTGTGGAGATTTTGTAGGTTGTTCAACTATATTGACATCACTATTGCCACTTCTATTATGATGGTCAAATGGCTTCTTACTTATTGATAGATCAGTAGGAATATTTTCAGCCGTAAATCCACGAAAAAAATTGCTTATATGCAGTAAATCTATAAGAGCGATTGCTTATTTTTTGGTTATCGCCTCGTAGGTTATGGATTGTTGTCAATGCGTTTTAAATAACGTCTCAAAAGCATCATAAAACTCTTCAGCCAGTGACGGTGACGATGATAAGGAGATGATAATGATGATAATGATAAACAATATCTTATAATCAACCCCTTGACACATATTTAATATTCTCAAAAAGTGCAATAGCCGACCAAAAGAATGCAGATAAAAATACCAAATAAAACATTAAATATATTGGTGACACATTTTTAAAAACCTATAAAGAACATTAAATGTATTATCAAAATATCTAACTTGAAAAAAGTCATCCGGTCGGATATGTCGTTATTATCTCTACAGCATAAACATTCTCTTTCAGTGGCCATATCCATGCATTTGCTTAAACATAAACACCAATCGTTTTGTCTGATACGTGGATGTTCGAATTCGATTTTACTGTTTTCTTCGCTATCATTTGTTTGATTTTCTAATAAATATTTTGCTATTTCTGCTGCACTTCTTTGGCTTAAACATATATGTAGTAAGCCTATTTAATTCTTCTTTGATATTAGAAGAACTATCCAAACATTCGCCGTTACTGTTTGACATGTTTATTGACTTTTCAATAAGAATTTTTGTTAGGGTAAAATTCTTCACCAGAGAATGTCACAAAATTTGGATGGTTTTTTTGACCAATAATTTAATCCAAAATAATGGTTTTTGATATGAATTTTAATAACCTTCCTGAAAAAATATCAAAATGAAATTTTTTACACGTCATATTTTTATATGCCATATCTATCTGAAAACACTGTTTTCTAAAAAGTCGAAAATTTGAGTAAACTTCCCTTTAAGGATATTTAACATAGTTAACATTAGATTGAACAAACTATTAAAGTAGACTTAAAACAATAGCTGAGATATACCTTTTCTTGTTCTACTTCAATCTGTATATTCAAATCATCATCTGTCATGGCGAAATGACTTCCATTCTTTATTGGATTATTGTTTTCATAGAAACCAATTTTTATGTTCCCTTCAAAATAGTTACCAGGCTCCATTTCATCACTGCATTTTGAAAGTTCTTTGTTTAAATTTGGCTGACGCTTTATGTGATGCAAAATATCCTGGTTTGGCAAGTTTGAAATACTGTTGCTAGAAGGATTGTTGTTTATTGGCTCTCCCATGTTCGTAATGTTGTGATTTGAGGATGTAGACGATGATTTTGACCGATTGCGTCCTTTACGTACAACCTCCCATCCATCTCCATCATCATCAGCAACATGCGCATGGCTTTCTTCATGAGATACTTCAAGTACAGGAGAAGGGAAAGGCTTTTTAACTATTTCGCTATTTGTCTGTACACTGATGTCTTTTTTAGATTTTTTCACTGTTTGAGTACCTCTTACTCTATCAGCCCATGAGGAAATGTTTTTTGAGGAATTAAAATTTAGATATTGGATAGCGGCTGGACTAGGACTCCGTCTTAAATGTGGGCTACTTTTACCAGGAGACATCTGTTTGCGTACCTCCCATGTTAAGGCTTGTGGTCTAAATATGAAATGTACTAGGAAATATTGCTTCAACTAGTTTAAAATTTAAGCCAAACATGTCTAGAGATGAGTAACTTTAAATCGTAACTTTGAAACTTTTTAGATAATTGTAAGCTCATCATTATGAAAAATTTATTAAAAACGTTCCATGTTTTTCATTTTAACTGGATATTGTTCAAAATAATACAATGTTGGTTTTCTTTTTAATTAGATGTGTAGAGAAATGATGTGTTACAAATGATGTTTTTATCATTTGAATTATTCCAAATTTTGGAATAGATCATATAGTAGGCTATGCTCATTTAACGTGCTGGACGCATCAAAAACTAATAGAACTAGCAAGTAGAGCTACAAATAATTGCAAAGAAAAACCTATTTTAACTATTACCGAGTATCAGTTGTTTCGAGATGATTGAATAGCTTAAGCCGTTGGATGAGTTGTCGGAAGTCTCTTTTACAAACATCAATCATCATCATCACTTCCTAAGAAAAACAGACAATAATATTAACATTTTTGGAAAAAAAAAATTGTCATGTTAGAGGTTTGCATTTGAGTTCATAATTGTGAGTTTGACCACTTTAAATTCTAATTAAAAACCTAAATATGACCACTGTTAACTTTTCATGACAAATAAATTAGATTTGGCCTTAAATTAAAACAGGGAAGACTGAAACTACTGATTTAATTTATCTAAAGAAAGTAATAACTCCAAAATAGAAAGTGAACAAGCAATGCCAAGATCTTTCTTCTAGAAAAGAATCAACATATACCGAATAGAAAAACTCGTTTTCATAAAAAATAGAGTTAAAATTTACATTTGAGTAAAGATATTTGATTAGTACCCACCTAAAATACATGTTTCATATCAAAAAAAAAAAGAAAAAATCCATCACAAAAACAACTATTATAGTCAAGAAGAATCTTCAGCAAACCTCAAACAAATTGCAAGCATTTCATATTTGGTACGATTTTGTGTTTGTTAACATTGGAAAAGCATTTTTATGTAGATTAACATACTAAAAGCCCAAGATAATACAAGTCACAACAATATTACCAGACCCACAAATTTTTATAAATTTCAGCTTTTTTTTAATAAAATGAGAGCGTCTTTTTTTAATTGGTAAACTAATACAACTAATTCGAACAATCTCATTCTCAATTACTTTATTTTTAACTTTTCTAACTAAGATTCTCATCAACTAAAAACTCCAAGAAATTTTGTCATGGACTCTATATATCTATAAATCTGTTGAAACTGAAGCTTTTCAAGGCGTTAGTTCCCTAAGATTTTTCCACATTGTTATAGTCATTGACTCATTTTAACCTCTATTTTGACTCTGTGATAAAAATAAATAACATCCACAAAAAAAAAATGAACAGTTACAAAAATAGATACCTTCTTTTAAAATTCAAAAATAGCCTATTCCCAAAAATGAATCCCTGTGAAATTCAATTTTTTTTTTCTTCCAAAAACTAGTACTCCTAAGGTAAAGGGCTCAATTCTTTCCCATTTTAGGTGTGGAGTACGTCTGTACCATGCTAGTACATTATTATACCTTACATTCTTTCCATATCATATATGTTATCGTCATTCGTATTTGGTCAACAGTCAAATTCTCTCTGGAAAAAGAAAAAAGGGTAAGAGTGTACATATATATATATATATATATATATATATATGTCGGCCATGAGCAAAACGAGCAAAAGTGTTGCTAAAGCTTGCTTTATCAATTGCAGCAAACCTCTCTCAACTAGCACAGCCCAAGATAGAATTCCTTTCATACTAAACTGCAACCTTCTAAAACTCTATGCATCATGGCCCAAGGCCCAACTGGAGTGGTTTCATGAAACTGACATACATATGTATGTATGATTGTCCATCAATTTCAAACATCACGATGCTTCCATTTATAGATCTAAACCCAATCAACAAGAGCTGCATATACTCAACTTTGTTGCATGTTATGGAGCGGTCTTGCCAGCATGATATGGTGACTCCCACCATAATACTCAAGAGATTGTGGGTGAAAGTTGTCGAGATTATCCAGTCAAAAGATTTAGTTACAAAGCTTTCAGTCTCAAGAATTTTGTAGAAAGTGTAGGAATGGTAATGGAGGGTCCAGGTTTAGAGAAGCTGTTTGAAACTTTTTATGCACCAAAATCTGTCAGGTAATGCAATTGGAACTTAAAGCTCATTTTCTGGCAGATGCTGAATTGATGATAAAGCTACACTCTGTTTTTTCCCAAAAAACTGTAAAACTGTAAAACGAAAATCCTAAATGAAATGACAAAATGACCCAGCAGATGATGCCAGCAGTCTTCTGGAACACAAACTAAATTGTCATCCCAGACAAGAACTTCCAAGCTTCGGGTCCAATATATGAATTATCTTAAAATAATAAAGCACTTTATCAGAGCGAAAAGAAGAGGAAACTGGTTAGACCACGTGTCTGCTACATAGATTATACTGATACTCAGCAACAGGGCATCATAATTATGCCAGACCTGCTGATCTCTACCTGAAATGATGGAAATTCTCCCCTTGGACTACCCTTGATTGTTTGAACAATACACTCAACATAACTATCACTCAGTATGCTGCACCAATAAAGCTTGGGCTGGGTTATGGACAAACCTGGTTATCGAGTAGACAGCCTTGCAGTCTGTCAAACTTACTGGCGGATTGACATGAAAGCGTGGCATGGATTAGTCTGTTAAAGATTTGTGGGTGACCACTTTGCATTGTTGCAGTGAAGTGAATGGGTAAAACGTAACATCACCAACACTTCAAAAAAAAGCTGCCGAGATTGGCTTTTAAAAACTGAATGTTGATCCTTCAGTCCGGTTTATGCGTTTGCTAGTATTTGTAGAAAGAGCTGTAAAACTGCATCAGTACTTATTTATTGGCACCATGCCCAACACCACTTTTCAATGATAACTACATGAAGCACGTAAACAAGATATTGCTAGCTTAGGCACTTACAGGTAAGATGAACAGTCTACCAAAAGGCAGAAAGTGGAAGCATGAACTAGTCTTTTCACCTTGAGTCAAAGTCGAGTCATGAGCAACTGGATGAGGAGTTTGATTTAGAAATTACTAATGCATCCAGCTTTGTAGCTACCAGGATGTCATCAAAAAGTACACACACTATTTAAAGGTCCAAAACGCTTTATGCACAGTAGTTTTTGATTTTTCAAGAAAGTTTTCTGTCAAAGATCATGAATATTAAAGATGTGAAGAAAATTCTCGCCCTTTTCCAGATGCTGAAATCACAACACAAAATTATTTCACTCTTGAAAAGAAATTTTATCAAATGCTGGAAACAAAGAGCAGTCGGCTCAACATTAGACAAAAGATCTGCAATAAGATGCTGTTATTAACTGTGATGGAGATGCTGGAATAAATCTGTGGATTCAGATCTGGACCTTAATTGCAAAAACAAGGTCGCAACAGTTGTCACTAAATACCCTGATATATTAGTGATACTGATATATGAGTTTTGTTGATGCACCTACACTGAGGTAATTCAAGAGGATTTAATGCCAAAGAAATACTCAGTGTGGGTCAAAACTTTAAAAAATAATTATAATTTTTTTAGTACAATTTAGTTTAGCGACTGCATATTGATGATTCACCATTAAAAAATTTTAAAAATTAACGTCAGATGTTAAATTTACTTCATTATCAGTAGGCAACAGGTTATATATTTTTGTGATGAATTGTGTTCGTTATAATAGTTATTCTATTGAAAGTGGCAAACAAAATCAAAATCTGGTTATACTACACTAAGCGAAAATATCAAAAAACCTAGTAAAATCAAAGTGCAACATAAACCCGACATATCAAGAAAACTGGTAAACTTGAGCAACAATGATGAAGCAGATAAAAAGACATAAGCTAGTTTCTGATTGTATTGAGAGTATCTGCTTACCTTTATACTGCCTATAAGAAACTACAGCAATAGAAAGAGCTTGGAAACTAAACATAATACACCAAACAGTATCTGGGAGAACCCCTATTGTTTCAAAACATTATTTTCTCAGTTGAGCTTCAATCAACGAAAGGCATAAAATTAAAAAGTTATTTATTGCTGGTAACATATGGAACAGTTAGTAATCTTTTTTTTTCAACATCCAGCCCCAGAGGAGTTACTTTACATGAATTGTTGACTGCAGACCTATCATTAGACCTAGCAAAAATCCAGTGCCAGAAATGGTTTACAATGTATTTAGTTGCTGCAACAGTGTGAAAAATTCTATGAATGTAACAGAAAATATCAAAAATCTATTTGACAATGTTTTTTAACTTCCTTTTTACAATATCAGATAACTAGATGTTGTTTGAAATAAAGATGTTTTTCTCTTCAGTAAGCTACAGGAAAACTTCTTTGTTAAGTAATGCTATTTATGTGACTCTATAAAGGAATATATCTTCAACATCTCTACATGCAGGTGGTGCTATACTTTGACAGAGATCTGCAAAAGGAGGAACATATTTGTCCAGTAAAAGGTAGTTTAAATTTTTTTTTCCAAAATTCACTATCTTAGGGTTTTAGTATATTAATACACATAAAATTACCTTACCAACAGTATCTAAGATGAAACATTTGCAATTTGTTAGAGGTTAAGCCATTTTGGGGATTTTCTCTATTGGACTACTATATGCATGCAAAAGGAGAGTCTATCATCATGAAATGAATAAAAATCAAAAAAAGAAACTTGGTATTGTCAACAACAGCAGCAACAAAAACAACAGCAAGAACAAAAATTGCAAAGCATGACGAGAAACAGAAATGACTGATTATGATAATTTTACATAGAAAAGGAGAAAAATCTAAGAGAAATAGGACAATTATTAATTTTTTAAAAAAAATCTAACGTATCCTTTTCTATTTGCCTGTATCCTCAGTACCATTTTTCAAAATTACCTTCAAAACTCTTTTTTACCACTTATTCAGCACCTTTTTTATATTGTAGAAGATTGGATAAAAATTGAATTTTAATGCAAATGACCAAACGAGCAAGGATCCAAAAAAATAAATAGTCCATTTAGTGAAATGGCTGAAAAATTACGAAGGAATTAAATAATTGCTGAAATCTAACAACAATTATCCAATGTAGATACAACAAAAAAAAATTTAAAACAATTACCTGGCATTCTAAAATACTTTCATCACTCTCACATGTGTTATAGATTTCATCGACAGCTCTATGGAAATTATCCAATAAATAAGACCAGTATCGAGCTCGTAAATTCTTCTGCGATTGTGATGATGAAACTGAGTTTAAGTTTTGGCAAGAATTTTCTGCTGATTTTTCAATAGCTTGACGTACTAGCTCTTTATACATGGCTGATTTTGCTTCCCTGATTGGTTCCTTATCTAAATCATCATTTTCAGTGACTTTTTCTTTAGCTTCAACTGGGGTTTCAACTTTTGATTGGATTATTTGTTTGTTTTCTTCATTTTTAATGTTGTGTCTACGTATTAAGTCTTCACGGTCATCATGAAGCACTTTTTTCCAACTGTTAGCAACTTGCTTTGTCTTCTTTTGTTTGTTTTGTGTTTTCGATTTTGATTGTTTCTCGTTGTTTACATACTTAGTACGTGATCTACCACGCCGTCTCACTTTTTCTGAACTAACTATAAATAATTTACATATCTTTTTTTAAATTATCATCTGCTTTCCAGAATACTTAACGTGACTATAATCCAAATAAGATACAAGAACATGGTATTCTCAGAATTAAAACGGACACTATTACTGTTAAAGACAGAATATTTGTTAAAATTTTCTCTTTGAGAACTTTCTGCAATACACTTTTTCTGAGTTCACACCACCATCTTGAAAGTGAGACAAAAATGGAAAATTCTGTCAAATTGATTTTTTTACATCAGCTTTTTTACTTTTTCAAATTAATCAAACAACAACCTGCTGTTTTGTTATTAATATAGTTTTTATAGTTTGTGATTTTACCGCAAAAAAACGTTATCAGATAAATTGTAAAACGAAGCAAGCTATCCGGATTAAAATGCCACAGATTTACTCAAGACCAGGGTAGAAGAAAAAACTAAATAAATCTAATAGGAAAAAGACTTGTTGCTTTCAACCCTGAAAAATAGAATTATGTATGTTCTAACCATTTCCCGGACGGTCTCCTGTACAATAAATGATCCAAATCCCACATTCTTTCTTAAGCCGAGCCAACAGGTAAACTTGACCCCAAAGAGAAGATCAAATCCAATTTATCGCAATTCTCACTAAGAAGCAAAATATCGAAATCTGTCAAACGATAAGTAAGATTTAGTAAACATGACCCTTGGAAATAAATCTTCTTCAAATGTAGAAAATTATTCGACCAAACTAAGTGATTTAACATCTTGTGACTATGCAGATATAGATTATTCACTGTCTAAAGATGGTCTTTCCTGAAAATCATCTCTTGAAAAAGAATTTTTTTTTTATACTAATAAAGTTATGGCTTGGACATTTGATATTGCTAATCGTTTTAGTGTATCTAGCAGTAGTGTCACAAAAATTAATAACTGTGAAGTTGCTGTCAAAAGAGTTAAGAGCGTTAATCATCTGGGTTTCAAAACAAAAAGTGAGAAAGTTGCTTTAAATGCTTGTATCCCAAGACGAAGATAATTATTGACTGCACTGAAGTATTTACTTACGGTGATCCCTAGCAGCTTAGAGGTACAGTCACAGTTATGAAGCGAATATAAACATGATTGTATGATCAAATTTTTAACCTGTATTAATCCAAATGGTGCTATAACCTGGATATCAAGTGTATCTGGAGGGCAAACGAGCAATATATTTATATTAAATGTTTAGAAATTTTAGAGCCGTATGAAAAGGTGATGGCTGATAAAGGCTTCCAAGTTCACGCAGATTAGCACTGAAACAATGTAAGTTAACCATTCCACCTAGTGCTGCCAAGGGCATGAAAATGACACAAGTCAATGTAAAAACAACATTTAACATTGCAAATATATATGAAACAGGTCATTAAAAGGGTTAAATACTTTAGAATTTTGATACAAGACTTGTTCCAACAAAACCACTATCAATATAAGAATATAACTTTTGGTCTTTATTTCTAAAATATGTCAATTTTCGGCCAACTGCTAATTTCTTTAACACAATTTTTTCAGCAACTTTTAATGGATTTCCAAGCTATAATGCTACAAATTTCTTTCGTATTCTTCCTTAAAAATTTGCTGTTGTTGTAAACCCATTTAAAAAGCAAAGAAAGCACGGGCAACAATTTACATCTTTCTTTCAGAGGTTTTTATTCCATGGACTGATAAATAGTAATAGTATGTTCATACCAAGATGTAAAAAAACGTCATATTTATTATGAACGAGGAATACGTTAAATCTAAACTAATAAACATAAATATTCATAGAAAAACAACATATTGTTTGTCCCACTTTCAAGATGGTGTTGTGAACTAAAAAAGGTGTATTAATTTTCATGCATACAAAGCTTACTAAAGAGACTGTTAAATGCAATCAATCAAAAATGATATCAAAACATTGTTTTTTTTTTGGCATTTTTCTTCATTTCTATAACTAGACTTTAAAAAGAGGCGAAAACCATATCTTAACATTGAAATAATTTGGATAAATTTAAAATAGCACACCAAACTTCTATTCTATCAGCAGAAATATTCTGGATGATAAGTTTTCCGTTAATAATTTAACATCTAACATAACTTTTTTTAATCTAAAAGGTACCAAAGATAAGTCAAAGATATAAAATTTGAAAATTATTTTTAGCCATTAGTTTTCTTTTATGGTTATATAGTCTGTTATCCTTTTTATCATAACATTTTTATTTGTTTGTAACAGAATATAAAAAAAAAAAAAACATTTTCCAGGCTTACAGGGGAATTCAAAATAACACCCATTGTGTGATTTGTGCTTTGTGTATCACTCGCTGATAATTCAAGAAGAGAAAGTATGTATAAGCCGGTATATGGCCACCTAGGAAACCATGAATAAGAAAAAAGAGAATATGTACACTTAAAGGTTATGTTTAAAAACTTTGCAAAAATCGGCTTAATAATATAAGTGAACGGGCAAACAAAAATTTCTTTAAAAATATGCCTATTTCCAAATTTTTTATTACTTGACTGTTAAAAATATTTGTTATTCATATAAATTTCAAATTTGAAAATTTTATGGTTAACATGAACCAAAAATTTAAAACGTGAAAAAAGGAAAACAATACAATATCCCTTAAATTTTAAGTTTTCCAATAAACACTTATCCCAACATCAACCGTACACCAATACCAATTAATACTATGTGTAGATTTCAGCTGGTAAACCAGACTAGAATTTCAAATACTATTACCATTTACTGATGTAGGAACTGACCACGCTACAAGATTTCGAGCAGTTTTTCCTTCTTTTTCAACAATTTTTCTAACATTATCACGACTTCCTGATCGGTTAAATTCAATTTGAGGCTAAAATTTAAATAAAAATTACAATGTAATTATGAGATTAATATATTATATAATTTAAAAATCATCCGACTGAAAATTAAATTTACTACAATTTCAGTTGTTAAGAAAAACAAATTTAACAGAGATAAAATATTGATTGTTGATCATCATAACTTGTAATAAGTTTTATTAAACAAAAGAACATAAATGACGGAATCAAATAGTTCTGATGAACCCACTGTTATACATCACTCAAGTTAAAAAAATCTGTTCTATATAATCTCATCTTTGCAATGCAAAATCTGACAATAAATGAGCTACTAACAAATCTTTTCTTGCAAACTCTACAAGGTCACTTTCAAACTAACTGCTGCTGCAAATCATGATCTTACTGCAATTCCTCTCAACACTTTCTCTTCTAGCCCTTACTTCCTCTTCTCAGTCTTTTTAACCAACTCTTCCATATATTCTGTTGTGAGAGCCACCAAATCATCTGCATAAAATAACTACCATGAAAACACTCTCTTAACTCTATTGACAAGGCATCTAAAACCAAAATAAAATACAATGAATTACAAAAAAACCCTGATCCGCATTCACACTAAATTCCTCACTGAGTGAGTCATTAAACCTAAAATATCTTCTAGCATCTGTATAATACTTGTACTTGGTGCACAAAAACTGCCCTGTTTTAACTAGCCACTCATCTACTCCTAGTTTCTCCATAGCATATCAAACAAGAGATTGTTGTCAACTTACTGATTACTCTTATGACAACTTTCATTACTTGATCAATCTACTTTAATCCTCTATAGTTAATTCTTTCTAGTGCATCAACCTTGCCTTAAAAAAATTAAACATAACACTTGAATGTCAGTCTTGGAGTATTCATAATCTGATTGTGATTATTTTTCATTCATTTTATTTATATTTCATTACAATTAATGTGTTTAAATCTTCACAAAAAACTGTAAAGTAGATAAGTAATTTTTATTTACCCTAAAAAAATGTTAAATATACAATTAACAAATATAATATCGTTTACATTAAATAATTAATTTACCCTTTTTATGCCTGCGGTCACTCGTCTGGTATCAATATATAAATGTTTGTCAAAGTATAGCAAGCTTGTTGACAAGAAAAACTTAAAAATGGTATATAGTAATTGATGATAGGAGAAAACTGCAACAGAATTCAACAAACAACAAGTGTTCTTAAGCTACCAGTGATTAATATAAATCTGTAGCTAAATAGAAAAAAATATTCTTTTGATTTGGTTTTGATCTATTGGAAGAATAGTTTAAACAAAAAAAATGATTTTAAGTTATATCGCTTACACAGTGAAATAAAAATATTTTTTTTAATTTATATATATATTTCACGTGAAAATTAATTCAAATTTAACTTACAGCATGCAACATCTGCCTTTGTAAAGACATGAAATTAAATTAAATTAAAATAAAAAAACAATTTGATGTTTTCGTTCGAATGATTCTTTTTAATGTTTGAATGTTTAAATAAAATTCTCTGTGACCAGTTTTGTAATTAATCTTGATTTGGTTTTGGTTTTGTAACTAACAAAACAGATATCTTATTGTCTCGATTGAATTATTCTCTACTGTTCAAATATTAATAATAAAGAAATGGGGAGGCAAAATGATATTTTCTCGATTTAATTGTTCTCTTCTTTTCAAATATTATTAATAATGAAATGGGAAGGCGAGACAAAATATGAAAAAATAGCCACCGACTTAGGCACGAGTTTAGGCCCAAATTTTGGCTCAAAAATCTGCTCAGTCAGCAAAAAAACCTTCCTTACTATAGAGAATTTTTAGTGTTGGTGCGAAATGATCTCCAGCTGCAAAGCTTACTATGCTAGTTTTATTGCTTTTGCAAAAATTAAGCAAAAATGAGTTGATTAAACAATTTATTAAGAACTTTAAAGAATAAAAAGGAAAGAGAAAAAAAAAAGAAAAATAAAATAATGAGAAAAAAAATAAATAAAAACAAAAATAATAGGAAAGAACAAATGAAAGTTCTCCAGAAACTGCTATTTTAAGACAAAACGTTCAACGCCAGTCTATGGCCAGATAGGGTTCTATAGGAGACGCAAACGATTAAAATATTACAAAATAATGAACGTTAAAAAAACTAGGTTATCTACGGGAAAGATTCTATTAGAGAAATTTTGTTATTCTATAATCTCACGATCTTTCTAACTCTATAAAAAACTATTGTCCATCACTTTGCGCATGATACTGATCTTCTTTGCATAGGCAAATCATTAAACTCGATTTGCAATAAAGTGAATTTTGATCTACGTCGTTTGTGCGATTGGTGAAATGGTAATTGTATTTCCTTAAACACTGGTAAAACTGAATTTATGGTCATTCATAAGCCAATTCAAACTGTTGATTATTTACAAATTAGGCTTAAAATCAATGGTAAACGACTTTTCCCATAAAACTTTAATAAAAAATTTGGAATTTTAACTGATGACCAATTATCCTGGTGAAACCATGTGATTAAAATTATTAAAAAGTTACACATGCAAACAGCATGATTTCAAAATCAGATATTTTATGACTCTGGAATCAATCTATTTTTCATTATTTTCTTCTCTTTTTACTTACTGTAGTCTAGATTGGGGACAAAATGGACATCCTCATATTAAAACGTATTGACAAATTGCAACGTATTGGTATAAGAATCACTTTCTCACCGTTTTTTCTGAAATTTCTGAATTAAATATTCTCAAGCTCCAGGATCCTTTTTTTTGCCATAATTGTCTTTTTGTAATCCATATTCTTGAGAAAAATCTATCGTCTTTTTTTTTTTTAACTTTTTTATTATTTTTAATCAACTTTATAATCATAACACAAGAAATACTAAACTTGGTAAGTTACATGTCCCACTTTGGGAATCAACAAAGAAAGTATGGCAAGTATTCTTTTAAATACCAGTGTATCACTGAATGGAACAATTCCATCACTAACATCAGATGAAAGCATCCTCAAAATATCTTTATGTCAAAAATTGTTTTTTACTTGGTAAAAAACAGTTGAAGAAAATTTTAATTTAACAGATTTTGTCTCAGAGCTTTCCTTAATATCTTGCTATTTTTCATTCATTAGATTGCTTCTTGGAGTAAAAATATTATTGTTTCTATCCCTTGACTGGAATCTATCTGAGGATATTGCCATATCACTTGAATTTTAATCTAAAACTTGAATTGTGTATTTGTGTTTGTAAGTGTGTCTTTATGTGCGTTGACTTATGAGTGTTTTTTTTTTTTGTCTTTTTTTTTACTTTAAAATATTTTGATTAAATTATATTATGATGTCACTCGCATTCGTTTAGTTTTTACTAGAAGAGTGGCTCTGACCATAGTAATTACTAGTGTAAATTATTTAGCATATGCAGCTGTATATTATTGTCTAGTATATTTATTATAGTAAATAAATACTTACTTACTCATTCACTTTTTTACTTGTTTGCTTGCTTGCTTACTCACTAACTGACTCACAAACTCACCCACTCACTCGCTCACTTACTTGCTTTCTTGCAAATTTTTTTCACACTGCAACCATCTTTGATTAAACTTCAAAGCAATACGGAGTGTATATTGTCTTGAATTCGAATTTAAAACTTTCTTATTCAAAGTAATTTTAAACCCATAAATAACAGAATTTTATCTATATCATCATTTGTTCAAAAACTAACAATGCTTGAAAATATGATAAAGACACCACATCAGTCCCATAAAAGTATATATGTCACAGTTAAGGCATGAGTAAGTCAGTATTTATTCTGCCACAATGTACAGTGTACATTAGCTATGAAAATTACAAGACAACAAAAAACAAACAAAAAATAAAAAAATTTACAAATAGCAAAAAGAATAAACATTAAGACAAAAAAAAAACAAATGGTGTCAAGGATAGGCACAAAAATTGTCTGTCAGAACAATATTTCCATTATGGTCCCGTTATACATCACACACAAAAACGGATTCAGCCAAAGCACAGTAAAAGAAATGTAAAAATTAAAAGGTTTTTTACATAATTATAGTGTATAC
>JAUZNK010008287.1:0-24711 GCA_035046665.1 Euphysa ruthae
ATATATATATATATATATATATATATCGTCGTTATAATCAGTCGTTTATCACTTCCGATATATTTCTCATAGGCTGACCACCAGAGTCATTCAAGTTCTCCCAATCGTCATCAAAACCATCGTAGAAATTATCTGGGACACTAACAGGTGGGGGAATTAAATTTAATTAAAGTGAAAGAATCAAACAGTACAAATACCCTTTCAAAATGTTTCAACAATGCCAGAAGCTTTTAAACAATTCTTAATCACCTGCGTAAAATGGTTTGAGAACTGATATTAGTTTCTTTACTTTGACATCATCAAGAGACAAATCTTCATCGAGTGCTTTTTCAATTTGAGCTCTGAACCTCATTGTAAGCATTTTTTTGCGAAGGTCTTTGCTGGCTTGTGAAAGCCTAAGTTTGAAATATTTTTGTCGCATCTGCTGGAACACGGGATGCTGATATGTTACCCTCTCAAAATTTCTGTGTAAAAGCATCAGTTATCTACCTTCTAAAAACTTACAGTACTTGTCGTATTTTTACAAAACTGTATTTTTTTCTTTCCTTGAAAAAATCAGGTATGATAATATCATCAAGAAGTTAACGACTTAGATATATTGCTAAAAATTTTTGAATTCGCTGTAAGAGAAAAAGCTTTGGGAAACTTGAACCGTGGAAAACTTTAGACTTTTTTTCTCACCCTAGATAAGCTGCATACAAATCGTTTCGTTATGTTACAGTAAACGTTGTAGTAATTCAGTAGATCCAGCTACAGAAACGCTTTTTGTATTATTTTCAGTTTTAAACTAATCATGTATTTTGGTGGTTTTTACGTAACCTGTTCAATTGCTTTTCGCCCGCGATGAAAAACTTAGATCAATTCATTTCAATGGGTCGTTGTAACTGTTAGATATAAAGGTGCTAATAGGTGTGCAATTTCGACGGAAGTAATTACCTCTTTTTTGTTAAATAGAATAACAACATGTTTCTAATTTAGTATCAACGCTGTTGTATACCAATCATTGGTAGGCAGCAGCCTTGGTACTATTACGAGACCGGCATAAATATACTATTGGAATACCACTTGCTTCTAGTTATTCCGATAGTAATGTAATTCTGTTCCGTAAATATCGAATATAGATTTTTGACTCAGGACCCACCCAGGAAATTAACCTACTCAACATTTGGATATAAGAAACCATGCTAAATCCCGCTGATGGAAATATACGTCGGCTAGATGGGTGATGCCTGAAAATTCGGCGGGCTTTTATCATAAGAGCAGATGATTGATATTCTCCATCTGTGCTCTTTTAATCTACAATAATAAGAAATATTTAACACCGGAATGAAAAAGGTATCTCACATTTTGAACTTATTAGGTATTGGTACAAAAAGATTATTTTCATTTATTTAGGGTGAATCTGGGTTTCATTGGATACACCCTGAATCACGCGTATAACTAAGAAACTTATAATAGACAGGGATTTTTTTAGAACCATTAAGCGCGGAGGGTAACCGTAAATTTTATTTCAAAACTGGAGTCTATGGGTCAGAGCATTTCATATTTCTGCAGAAACCATTTCTGAATTTTCCCAGAATCACGTGACGTGTCGTCAAAGCTGATGGTGAGCAAAAGCTTAAAACACGAAACTGTAAAAAAATTATACCATTCGAAAGAACGTCAAAAACTGAGAAGAAAAGATGTAAAGAACTTTTTAAATTCCCATTGAATAAAAATTTATAGTATCTCAAATTTTATTACATATTCTGTAAAAATTTATCTTTTTAAAATAGTTATAACTTCTATAATATTTTAACAAAAAATTCAGATTCATTCTGTACTTTTTATCACATTATTATCATAATGTTGTCTCACTGCAGGTGCTATTTATCATTTACCAATGCATTATCTGCTCTGCAGACAACAATTACGGTATGGATTATGCATGGATTATGGAAAACGAAGCTGCAACACCTTGAACAGGTTTACGCTAAAGTCTTGTAGTTTTAATGGGAGGTTTGCATAATTTAAGGATCAGACAGAAAACATTCTACAAACGATAAGCATGTATGAGGTATAGATCGAGGTATAGATATCTCGTTTCTGTTGGTGTTTATAAGAGTTGTACAACAAGGAGACTATGATTTATACATACAGGTCCAGAGAGAGACAATGAAATATTAATATTAACTTCACATATACGTGCTAATCTAAAAAAGAAATTTTCCGAGCAGTTCAAGTTCACAACTGGATCTCAGTACAAAAAGAAACAACAGATGGGGCTAAATCAATGTACAGTCGACATGTAACAGCTGTTGTTGGAAAGCTGCGTAAATATGTCGTCAACCAGTTTGTCGGAAATGCAAGAGAAGTTATAACTGGAAAGGAAATTGACTGGGACGTAATTACAGATATCTTTGGTGCTGCCGAACTTGGTGACACAAAATTAAAAGAGTTAGTCAAAAGATGGCTTGTTGATGGAGTAAAAGGTTTCTATTAGTATAAAGAAAATAAAGACAGCAAATAAAGTCGTAAAAAAAGAACGCAAAGCTTTCGGTACTTTGCTTAGTAAAGAAACCGATGTGTATGAGTCGTTTAAATACCCGCTTACATCATATCTCCTGAGCTTCGCTACATCCAAAGGCCACCTCCATTCTGGTCAAAGACATCTACTTCGTAATTACCACATGAGCAAATTCTCTGATGTTCAGGAAGATGCGCCTATTGACTCAAGATGGATCTTCAATGGAATGGCGGTTTCAAACATAAAGAGACTATTAGCGAAATGATATTTCGCTTGATAACACCTAATAACAACCTAAATCCAAGATCCATAGAGATTTCAAATAATACATACACAGCGGTGTATTTAGAAATTAAAAGTAACAATTTAAATACAACTAATGCCCATCACTTCCCCTCCCCTTCTTTTCCACCATAACCCCCTCTCCTCTTTTCCACCATACCCTCATAACCCCTTTTCCACTCCCCACGCAGCGCAGGCCTGCACGGAGAAATTTTTCACCTTTCGTATTCCTCAAACACTGGAAAAAATTCAATTCGTTATTTTCTTGCCAATTAGGGATGCGTTATTCGTTGGGCAACATTCTACACATCATTCCTTCTGCCGATTTTCCAAAGAGTTTAAGAGTATAGAAGTAAATAAGAGTATATAACAAACAAAACAAAACAAAAAATTTGCAGATTACTTACAACCCTACAATTGCATCATTTAATATGGAACAATATAAAATAGTTTTTACTTTTTTCTGTATAATTAATAAAACACTTGCTACTAAACGAGATCTTAACTGCATACCACATTTTTTTAAACAACTCCAAATGCTCATCACGTTTTTTTTTATGATCTTTCTGCAAATCACAAATATCTATTTGACCAGGAAAATTTTAATTTTTCTGAGTTGATGGCACTAATGACGTTACTGAATCGAACCAAACAACCGAAACAACCGAAGAAAAAAAAACTGTCATGGATATGAAAGAGCAGCCAACTTAACAGAAGAAATCATTTGCAATGATTTGGAGCAGAAAAACTGAAAAGATAAATTGATTTTAGAAACAGCGGAACATACTTGGATTAAAGTAGAAAGTTGTATCCCTCTATCATCAGTTGAATACATAAACTGAGTAGGAAAGGTACTCTTCGCCATGGTAGAAGTTGAACTAGAAAATGCACGGGTTAATGAAACATCTTCATATTGAGGAACTCTTTGCTTATGGTGCAACAATTTTGACTGTGATTAAATCTTTTGTTTCATACATACACTTCTATTAGTCACATTACTGACAGCCTTAAGTTTCAATGACACCTTAACCAACGTCCGTATCAGCGGCGCAAAATAATTGGGTATAAATTTTTAAATGTTGCGTGTATGTGACAAAAACCATAAATAAAAACAACGCTTTTTGACAATTGAGGATGAACGAGTTGATTAAAAGCCCTCCTATATTTTATTTCACCGTTTTCCGGGTAAAAACATTGTATTGGGCGACTTGTTGCTTCAGAAAGTGCTAGAATTTCCGTGAAAGAGCCCCGTGTTTTATCATGAGAAATCAAGGCTGCTTCACTCTTAACAAGATTTTTGGTAGTGGATGTGCTAGCGTATTTTTTGAAAGAGAAACTGAACGATAAGAATGAAACAAGTCTCGGTTATTATCAAAAACAGACACAAGTATGGGATGCTTAGAATAAAATACAGAGTTTATAAAAAGCTCAATTGAAGTCCAGTGCTAAAGACATTGGAGAGTACAAACAATTCCCATCACACACGAAGATTCAAAACAGAAATAAAGCGAGTCCGGTTGGTCTGGGTCTGGTTAAAAATATATAATTACTTTTCGCACATATATTTTTTTTTGTAATAAACTTTACTATAAATCTGGACGCCTTAGCAAACACTTGTAGTATAGTATATATTATATACATGGAGGTCAACTGGTTGAAAGAAATACTTACATAATTAATAAATGGCAAAGCTGCAGCAGAATCGAGCTGCATGTACCTTTTAGGGGCTGCCGAATAATTGAAAACCAAAGCGGTCTCCCTAATTGATTTTACATGGAGAAAAGTCTTTATAATTACTTACTACTGAAACTAATAATCTATCCTACCTGTTGTATCTAAAATTCTCGAGAAAGCTATCTTGATTCAACTAAGTGAATTTTTAGAACCTAATAAAAGATAACAAATTCGGTTACCGTCGCAAACGATCGACAAAAATGGGCGAAACTCTTATAGTTGGATACATTACAGTTCATAATTTCAATCTAGAGACTACTGAGCCAAAAAGAAGCTGAAATACCCAAAATAGATTTTGAATTTCTATTTTTACGAGAACCGACACCAAAGTTGGCTATTGTTCTCAGGTTAGTCAAAACGAATGGTGCCGTTACATCATCATTTTTCAGTTGCCCTCCTTTGCATTGATTAATTAGTAGTTCATAAAGGTTTTCCTTTAACTGTAATTTTTTTACTTTAGGTTGGAAAACCTTAATTTCTCAGCAATAATCAATGTAATAAAATTTTTAGAAAATAAGTTTGTTTACTTAATCGACCGACTAATTTGACTAAGCTTAAATAATCCGCTGTTATATCTTGGATAGTATTAAACGGTAGGCAAAGGATAGATGTGGTTCGAAAAGTACACGTACTCATTACGAAATAGCCTTCAACAGAAGATTTTTCAAGGAAAACAGTGGCAAAAGTTTTCCAACAATATAGAAAACAAAAGGGAACTCCTAAAGATTTTTGTTCAGTACGATCCTCTACTTCCTATTATCATTAATGATGAGATTGTAACGTGGATAGTCCATTCAAATTCTACAATTCATAAACATGACATTAACGTAGTAGTAGTACCAAAAGATACAGATTTTTTTATTGTTTGCCGTACCAGTTTGCAAAAGTTATACCAGTCAATGAATGATACATGAAAGTTGACCATGGAAAGTTACATAAATGCCGGCTAGTACAAAATCACTTTCAGGAATTATTGTGTCAAAAACTTCCACATATCCATATTTTTAACTTACTGCGATACTACCTCTTCCTTGTTTGGTGTTGGGAGAATAAAGTGTTAAAGAAATTAGAAAACAACTCAAAAATGATGGAACTGTTAAATGAAATGGGTAAAATTTGGGCCTTTGCAGTTGATACGTCTTCTTTCAAGACAGACACACGTCGTTTATATGCGAGACCATTGTTGGCCTGCCCTACTAGAACAACAACACCATTATCGTTTTGAACACAGATTTCTGGATCAATTTCATTTTCAGAGTTTTTTCATTCTCATCAAAAAAACTCTGAAAGTCACATCAAACTTTAATAAGCGGGCCCATGATCTGGTATAGTAGTGACTGGACATTTGTCATATCCCTATCATTGCTTATAATTTTATTACACCCCTTTTTTCAATATATTTCTCATACAAGGGTCTGGTGCTATTTGCTTGTTTATGTTAAAAGAAGATCTATTTCTGAGAACTGTTCCAGATCCTTATCTCAAAGATGTTTCCTACAAAGGTCAATAAAAAACATTAACAGTTTGTCAGGAAGAGTCCAGCTATCTCTCTGGTCCTCCATAACGGGTAAGCAGAACCTCTTAGAAGGTATCTCAGCTGCCGGTTCACAGTTCTTTCGCTTATTATCGTCCTTATTTTAGACTATATCATCGTCAGTATTCTCCTCAAAACTATTGTTATGTTCTTTCTGGATATTAACTACACCCTCTGATAAAACATCTTGGTTATTTTCATCCATGATTTTTATGATATCTTAGATTTCTATTTTTTTTTAATTTAAACTTTTGCCCCTAATTCTTTCTCGAACTTGTTTTTAAAAGATAGAGAAAGAAAGGCTGTCGGCATAATATTCCCGATTCGGACAATCCTCTCACCATAAGGGCCGCGAGGATTTTATTACATATATAACAATACTTTCATATAATCTGTTAGATAACAATTAATTGTTTTATTCATTTTATTACAATGTATCACAAATTATACTGTTACTTGAAAATAAGTAAGCTGTACTTGCTTGTTTACTGGTTTATTATTCGAATGATTCATTTCTTTTTTACATTTTCCTATTTAAAATTTTTGCTGACCGCCAGCTTTTACGTCACTGGTCACGTGACTTCTGGGAAAATTAATATAGTACACAAAGAATAATGCATGTATCTTAAATTTTGCTATTAGAGGTTTAATACCATCTTAGAGGTTTAACACCATCTTAGAGGTTTACTAATATAAATACGCCTTGTCCTTACCGGCATATTTTTAATTTTAGGTAATTTTTTTTTTTATTTTGCATTTTTTGTTATTTCCTTTCGATCTGTATGAATTTTAGTTTTTATGCCAGATATGAAAAATTTACCATAAAATTCCATAAATAAGTCTACGTGTATAAGCCTCTTTTACTCCAAATACAGGTCACTCTAATTTTAAGAACTTAATCAAATAGCTTTAATTTTAAAAATCTCCGTATTTAAGCAAATGGTTACCTTAGCTTATTATTGCGTTTATTCTGCACATCTTAACGTTATATTAGCAAATGTATACAGAACTGTAACGCCCTTAGATTTATAAAAACTAGAATTTAGGAGCGGTTTGAGTGAGTCTAAAGAATTGAGAAATCATGGTAGAAAAATTATTTCTGTCAATTTGCTCATTGCCCACCACCAAATAAGCCAAATCAGACATCTTGAATTACAGCTTATTTATTTATCAAAATGATATACCAGTGAATATGTGATTCATGTCTTCTATCCGAGCATAAGAATTCCAATGAATTATAAACTAAATCAAAGCAAGGTTTTAAAATTTTTTTTCTACTATTTTGATATTAAAAATATATACATTTTAGTAAAAGAAAAACTAAATAAATTCTCTTATGAAGTAAATAAATGCAAACTCAAGAAAATCTACTCTAAGAGGTTACATAACAAGGCATTCAAATTAAGCAGCATATCTAGGTTATATTTTAGACGAAGCAATCAGTGGTAAATCAACAGTTCTCAAGTTTGTTAGTAAATTTAAAATTTCTTTACTAGAAAAAAAAAGTTCTTTATTTCCGAGCTTCGAAGTTTTATATACAACATTTTCATTTAACCCCGACGATACTACTAACTCTGAACACCATCAAAATCTGTCTAAAATATTAAAACGATAATGCAAAATTTGTAAAATAATTTATTGCAAGAAATGATTAAGGCTAAATATTAATCTTTTATCTGGGCCTTCTTTGTGGAATATTCCTACTTCAGATAGCATAGGTAACTGCTGCTTGAATACTTTGACTTACAATATGCGTTAAAAATTTAAATAACAAAAGAAAAAATTCGAATCAGGTTTTAATCATTTAATACTTCCTTCCAACTTTCAGTCAAGAAGACTCTTTAATTTTACTTTTAACGGAAATCCTCATGATCATGGGACTGCAAAGTAAAACAGGCCTTTGCTTTTTTTCCCCACCAATCATTAATTTAAAGCCAATTTAAATGAACAAGTTATCTTAGTTTGATGATTGACATAAATCGATTTTGAGATTTAATTTTAAATTTTAATGATGAATATATAATGGTGTATTTGTTTCTAAAGGGGCGAAGTGACAGTTAAAAACCATATGATAATTAAACCCTTCGCTAATTTAAAGTATTTCTTTGATGCCATTGGGTTCGTCGCATTTTTTTGCTACATATAATATATATACATATATATATAAATATAAATAATACATATAAAAAAGCGTAGAAAATGCTTTTAGCATTCTGAAAATGTTCTATATGGAGGGGGAAGAACGTAGGTTGGTGGAGAATAAACAGGAATGAAAGGATGCTCTGTCGAACATTCCATACTATCCGAGTCACTTTCAGACTCTTCTTCATCATTCTCCTGATCATATGGTCCGATAAATGAGGATTCCATATCAGGCATCATGTCAACATCTTCAATAAGTTTTGGTTCAACTGCTTCTTCTATAACTCTACTCATTTTTTTAAGTTGTACAATGTTCATATCTTCGGGTAATACTCCTTCATCTTTCGATAGGCGAAAATCTTTTCTTTCAATTGATTTAATATAGTCATCATAATAATCTCGATATCTTGCACGACTTTTCTGTTTTAACTCCAAAACATCTGAGAGCATGGGAGGCTGACTTTCCATGAACTCCCGTCCTTTTTTCATGTAATGATCTCTCTTTTTCCTCCTCCGACAAACAACAAACAATATAAGAAGAACTGCTATTAATATTACAGACAGCACCATTATAGGAATTACATACAACCAAAAATTGGCACTTTCATAAGGAGCTGGTGTTGGTGGACAAATTCCTAATTTGGTGGTCACACCTAACAAAGGGAATTCTGGTAGAAGGAAGTTTGAAAACGAGATTGGTGGTGAATTAGTGTGCGCTATACGAACTATATCAAACAAGGAGTTGATAAGAATATATCTATTGCAAGTACTTGTTATGGTGGTATTTGTCCATTCCACAATCGTTGAACCATTACTAACCGAGGTGAAGGAGATAAATGGCTGAGAATCGTTGAAATAATTCGAGATTCTTTTATATAATTCTATGCGAAAATCCTTATCACCAATAAATGTAGAATAATCTATCGACAGAGTCATGCTAATTGTAAATGCTGTATACTTTGTTCTTTCGCTTATAGATACCTGGAAGAAATCTACTGCAAAATATCTATCTGAATCGTATGCAATCAAACGTAGTGTCAAACCACCATTTGCTTGATTATCATAATCAATTGATAACGGTAATCCCTCAAAAAAAAGTGAATCTTTATGAAACGATAACCACGCGTTTGATTCTAAAGATAAGCCAGTACTGGTTGTACATTCTAATGATAAGTTGCGTGCATCTCCATCCGAAATATCGATAAACATATCATTCTTTATTTTGTATGAGAAATATTCCCCAGTTTTTGCAAAGATATGACCGATAGGTCTTAAAAGTTTTGGTGGCGTCTGTGTACTATTTCGAACTGATGACGTTGAAGATTTAACCACTTCGATTGAATCTGTTGGTACTCTTGCAGTTGTAAATTCGGCGGAAGGCATGATTACGGAACTAAATAAATACGAACTAATTTCCAGATTTAGGGATATATATGTAGAAATCAGAGTTGAATGCATTAATTTATTGGTGCGCAATGAACTGCTATCAAAAGTTCTCAATTCTGCTGAAAAATCGGTATTACGTTTTTTGAGCGAACTTAGTAACAGTTGAGTTTGGGTAAATGATTGACTCATGTGTGCTTGTGAAAACGGTGAAACAGCCGCGAGGTTTGACACTGTTTTGATAGTTGTTCTAATAGAAGGAATAATCTCAGTTTGAGCTGACGTAATGTTTGATGCAAAAATATCATTTCGAGATCTTTCTTTAATATTTTTTGTATGATAAGGAATTTTAGTGAACTGGCTTGTGCTGTATACAGCCCATGGTGTAGGGCTGAGTGATGTTGAGGAAAGCAAACTCACTGAATGAATGTTTTTGGTTCTTTTAATACTAGTTTGTGAAATCGAAGTTTTATTTTGAATGTGGGAAGACACAATTAAAGATTTTAAAGTAGAGCCAATCACTGTTAATCTAGATATACCTTCAATCTCGTTCGAATGAATTGTAGTTATGCCACGCGTAATTGCAAATGTACTTTTATTATCGAAGTACATAGAATTTTCAATAAACTGCGCTGTTAAACTTTTTCCCAATGAATGTGATATTTTCGTGTATGTTTTTAGTTTTCTAAGTGTGCCTGTATATGTATTCATATCATTTGTTGAAATGGAGTCAATCGCTGAGGAAATTACATTTTGATATGTATATGTATTTTCATTTAGCGACTCTGTGCGAGAAGCTGTCCCAAACAATGTAAAGTTTGAAGAAATGGTATCCAATATCACAGTTTTGTTAAAATTTTTATATGAGCTTTTTCCTTGACTTGAAGTTTCAGCAACTCTAGTTGCTTCCGAATTTAAGGTATTTATTATCTTCAAAGATTTAAAAGTTGATGAAAGTGTGTTATACTGAGAGAAAAAGCTTGTTCTATCATTAATACTGCTCTGAGAAAAGATTTTATTCGAAGGCTCTACCTCATTTAAATGAGTACTAAGTGCACTTTTAGATATCGAATCGCGAGTGTGTGTTGTGATTAATAGATGGGAAGAATAATTTCCGATATTGATAAATGATTTCGTATGCAAGAACGTTTTTAAAAAAATAGTTCGTGTTTGTGACGCTTGTATTGATAAATTTGATAATTGAAATGGCGTATATGACGCATATTGATTAACGGACGCATGTTGATTAACGGATGCATTGACTCCGGGACTTTTATTCATAAGATGTGAAGAAGGCTTTAAAATGTTATTAGTCAGTGATTCAGTATTTAAATGAAAGTGTTTTGTAAACGAAATCTGAAATTTTTTTGTCCTTTTCGTCTCATGGCTCTTAGAAGTGACTAAGAAAATCTCCGATGAATTTGTTGCAGTTTTGTTAATAGAAGATTTAGCAGAAGTTATAACGAGCAAATTCGATGAATCATTGGATACTTGATTAGCAGAGAAAGAAAGGAATTCAGAAGACTTTGCTGGCTCACTTGCTGTTTCATTAATTGAAGACTTAACAGAATAAACAGCTGTAGATGCATTTTGTACCATTTTCGTAGATAAGCTCCATGAAGGGCTTAATGTAAAACTCGGCTCAATAATAAAACTAAGCGAGTTTCCTATTGAGGTTTCATTGGTTGATTTAAGGTAAGAAGTTTTTTTTGTAGACTTTACCACAATAGTTGCTAGCGATAGAGGCTTTGTTGGATTTATTTTCGATGTTAATGCTGCACTAAAATTATATTTTGATATAGTTATAGAAGATTTTGCTATTTTCATGGAAGCCTTTTTGTATTTTACAGACGTTTTATGATGTGTATGACTGTTTTTATGTCGTATTGATTTATTCTGGTTATTTTTAATAAAACTACTTTGACTAGATACTATCGGTGAAACATATGTTTGACTGAACCTATTAAGAGTGTTGTTTATCAGTGTCTTTTGCAGCGGTTTATCATAGCTTGTCATAGGAAAATATAAATTATTACTTGACGATGTTTTTTGGATAGTTCTGTTTGCAAAAATGGTGAGTATACTTCCTTCACTGTAACTGCTTTTTAAATAACTAGTTGAAAAAATATTCGAAGAAACCTTATTCTGTGTTGTTCTTAATAATAAAATAGTTTTTGGTAATGAGATTCTTG
This sequence comes from Euphysa ruthae, assembly GCA_035046665.1. NCBI lineage: Eukaryota > Metazoa > Cnidaria > Hydrozoa > Anthoathecata > Corymorphidae > Euphysa > Euphysa ruthae. The sequence continues at coordinate 11,774 of JAUZNK010008287.1, forward strand.
TACAGGTAATTCTAACAGGACAAGGATTTAATGCTGAAAGAGTGGTATTTACAATAAATTTGCTATAGGAAGTGTGTATTTTCGAATGAGTGTTTGACTGACCATGGCTTTTGTTATAAAATATAAAAATTGTCGAATGAGTAAATAGCTGATCATGACTTTTGACAGCCGTTGGCTGAATGAGTGAAAAAATGCTAGAACGGTCTGAATTGTTGGGATAGAGTGTCATTACTGTTGAATAATCTTTAGTTGAGTAAGAATTGAACAGAGTGTTGCATCTATGTGTATTTGTTTTTGATCCAAATATAAATAAAGAGCCTTTGTTTGTTGACATAGTACCCAATACTGTTACAGATGCAAGAATAAATTCACTAGAATAATATAATTTTGAGACACTGGTAAAATTTATATTAGCATAACTACTCTGAACTGCTTTAGAATGTAAAAATCTAGATACATTCGTTTCGAGAATATAGTTTGTGACATATGATGAGCTACTGATTGTTTCGGTAGTTTTCCGTAAAACTGGATTTATGACAGTTTCAACAGGAGTACCGATACCGACTAATGCGGTTATAGAACCGAAAAATACGACTTGTTTGTAATGTAAATATCCACTTAATAAATAACAAGCACCCATGCTAGGATGATCCAAATCTGCAGATCTTCTTTTTACATTGTGCAAGCTCTTGCAAGATATAAACCAAGAGAATATAATGGTATGATTTGTATGTCTCTTTCCTATGGATTTATGAACCGTTAAGTGTTCTAATTGATTATAATATGCGTAAGGACTATCTTCTGGGACAATTTGCAGGAATTTTATATCAAACCCATAATATTTACTTAGTTCGTATCCTTTGCGCATTAGATTTTTTTCATAAGATAAATTTATTTTCTCTTTTTCAGAAAAAGAAAAATTTGCTTCTCTATTGTATACTACTTTGATGAAAAGCTCATCAGCTAATTGGCAGTTTTCAAATGACCTCCAGTGATTATAGTGAGCATTTTGAAGTATTTCGCGAAGACTGTGTAATGAGTCTTTAACCTCAATATTTAACTCTAACGTACTGCATACTCTTGCAGAATTTTGATCGTCGTCAAGAAATATTGCCAGTAAATAATTATTTATAGGACTCATGGTTAATATCGTAATGTCGCTTCCATTTAATGAGATCCAATCTGGATACTTGTATCGTATTAGTTGTAAAGGATCTCTCAGCTAAATAAATAACACAATTTTATATTAGTTTATATACTCTGCCAGCGTGAATGCCTTTACTTTAGAAGTTTCTGGATCAAAATTCTTTTATTAGAAAAAGTAACTACTTATTGTTCAATACTTTGGCATTCACCACGATTGGAAAAAAGTTGCCGAAATAACCATGCACCCAGGGCATTAAGAACAAGCGATAATAATTCATATTTTAATGAACATATGTGAAATAATTTTTGGGCATATGTTTGTTTTTTTAGCAAAGATTTGGAAGATTCTCGAATTTGTTTGAAGTGTTCAAAATTAAGTTAGAACTCTAAAATCTTGAATAACACACAGGTGTCATTACAAATTTTGATAATTGGGTTTAATTAATTTTCATTTTTACACAGTTTTTTACTTTTTCAAACGTTTACTTTGAAATAAATTTTCTTTAATTAGAATATCTCAAACACTTTTTCAGCTATTGCAGTTTTATAAGAATCGAAATAGTGTAGCCTGATATGGAAAAAGTGTAGCCTGATCAAAGCTTTTACTTGAATAGTTTTAAGATGAACCAAGATATTTTGAATTCCTTACTTGGTGATTGTATAGTATAGTATGTTGTTTATTATACTATTAGGCATTTTTTATGATCTCCGGCAATTACAATTGAAAATATATGAAAATAAAAAAAAAATATATCTTACTTCAATTCTTGTAACATTACATTGTTCTACTAAATTCTCCATCAAATCAAACTCTATGATATGACCAGTGTACCCTTTTATATAGATTGAAACGGTTGGATGAAAAAGGAACAAAAACGATATGTTTAATAATATTACATTTTGCAGTCTTAACATCCCTGCAATATTTGCTCATGATATTGTGTTTTGAATATATGAAAAAGAAAAGCAAAAAATAATCAATGAGAATATAAAAGAAAATTATTAATTATTTATCTCAAGAAGAACTATTATTATTGAAAAATAAATCAGTGTAAAGATTTAAAGTGTATTCATCGGAACTTTTTTAAATTTATTTATTTGATGATAAAAGAAAATGAGAACAAAATTCATGAAATAATGACAAGATAAGTAATATATTCATACGTGTTGTTATATATTCATACGTTATTTAACAATATTTCGAAGGAAATGTAAGAATGTAAAAAGGGATGAAATATTTAAAAGAATTTTGTTTCATTGCATCTTATTCAAGTGTCTAAATATATGTAAGAAATACTAATTTAAAAAAAAAATTTAAAAAGAAGAAATCCATCAAAGCTTCAATTAAACAAATCTTAAAATTTTTTTTCTTTATTTACAAATTTGTAGAAAAAAACGTAGAGTATCATGCTTTGCACAATAAGTTATTTTTTGCTTGTTGTTGTTTTTGTTGTCTGGTTCGTCAAGCCCTTTCTGTGAAAACGTTGTTTTGCTTGTCTGTTTCTTTGATATTTTTCATTGATAACTTCTTTAGAACATGTTATCAGCTTCTTAAAGCCTTTTCTGTAATAATATTCTTTTGGTTGTGTGGTCTTTCTTTTTGCTCTATCACTGCTATTTTTTGTCGCAATTATTTTTATTGAAAATATAAAAATATAATCAGTTATATTTTTATGAAAATATAGTCAGTTTTGATAAATTAATTTTGAAATCAGGATCTACGACTTAATAATTGGCTCCAAAAGCGGCATTTTGATGTTACAAAAAGTAGCATGTGGATGCAAAATCTTGAAATCTAAGCATTAATTCTCGTGATATTCTTTATAATATTCGGTGGCCTACCATAGATCTCTCTATTATGGAGTTTACGAAAAATGTTTTATTTTTGATATGAAGGTTTGTTTATATTTTTTACAATAAAAAAACTTATTTACGAAGAAGCGAGCGCAGCGAGCTTTGCAGCTGGAGCTCATTTGGCAACAACGCCAAAAATTCTCTATATTAAGAATAGTTTTTTTTGCTGGTTGAGCAGATTTTTGGGCCGAAATTCGTGCCTAAATTCTGGCCAAAATTACGACTTGCTTTATTATGGCCAGAAAAAATATATAGTTTTTCGAGAAATATATTTTTAAAATGAAGATGCGTTATGGAACGCCATTTGAGACAATAACACTTCTTATGATTACATAATACTTCTTATATTATATGAAAGTCAGGGCATGCGAACATTTTCAAATTTTAAATTTCCTTTGGACACAGAAAACACAGCCGTCATTATTATTATTTATTACATGGTTTTTCGAGACCTGCTTAAAATTGCTAGAGCAAATCCAATATTTAAATAAAATCAAAATATCGACCTATATCTTTATTTCCAGTTTTTTCAAAAATATTTGGGAGAGCTATTTACATTTAAATATGATTAATGATTAAATATTTATTAATATTTAATCATTTTGCATATAATCATTTATTTTATAAGAAACGACTTGGGTTTCAAAAGGCATACTCCATCGAATGGGCTATTTTAATCTTTTGAATAAAATCGGTTTGTACTTGTTGTTTTTATCTATCTTACAAAATTGTTTGATACAGTTAATCATGAAATTCTTTTATCGAAATTGTATCATCACAGAATAAAAAGTAAAATTTTTAAATTGGTAAAAATTGATTAAAAAATAGTTTGTTAAATGCAAAAGCTTGGGTATTTTTTAGATATTGTATGTGGAGTTCTACAAGGTTCTATTTTTAGAACCGTTATTGCATTAATGATATGTATACAGTCTCAAACCTTATATATGCAATTATGTTTGCTGATGATACTAATTTGTTTTTAAATAACAGCAACGCTGAAAACTTATTTAAAGGCTTGAATAATGAATTAAAACATTTCTCATATTGGTTTAACGCAAATAAACTATCATTAAATTGTGCAGGACAGAATTTGTATTATTTCATAAACGGGTATTCGCAGAAAATTTATATTTAAAACTTCTATTTTTATCTATCGATGGTGTGGAAATAAGAAAGACAAATTCAATAGAGTTTCTAGGAGTGTTGATTGATCAAAACCTAAATCGGAGTAGTCATATCAAAATTTTGGAAACTAAACTATCTAGGGCGTTAAGAATGTTATATAAGTTTAGGTCGTTTTAAAATTTTAAATCAAGAAAATTATTATATTTTAGTTTTTTTTCATAGTTATGTTATGTAAATATCGCTTGTGGGAATACGTACCAAACAAACCTACCAAATTTATTCAAACCTCAGAAAAATGGTTTTCGAGTTTTAAAGGGAAACGTGAAAGTTTAAACATTTACCAAGTTTGAATGTTTATGCGACGCTTTAGTTCTCGATAAATTTTTTCGCCAAATTGTAAACTTGAGCCCGAATAAAAATTCTAATAATTTTAAACTTCCATTTATAAAATCCACATTAACGAAGTTTTTTATAGATTACAGAGATCCAAAACTGTGAGACGGTTTTCCGGATAAAGTTTAAGATATTTTAATTGTAGTTTTTCTACATTTATATATAATTTAAAACAACATCTATTGGTTTTTGTATCAATGTAGTTTAATTTCTTGTTAATTTTTTTTTTTAAATCTATTTTTTAATTTTAGTATTTCTTTATTCTTACAAAAGGTTAGATTCTCCCTAACATACATCGTCTTTGACTTTCTCTCAAGATCTTTTTTCTGATATATATATATATATATATATATATTTTTTTTTTATTAACATTTATGTTTCTATTGCAATTTTATAAATATTCGCTATGTACATTCTGATCTTGACAATCATAAAATGTTAATAAAAAAAAATTAATTTGTAGAAAGGCGTGTTTAATAGTAAATGTATCAAAAACGAAAAATAGCAATGTTTTTGCTTACTCAGCATTATTTGAAAAATGATAAGTTTTATTAGTGACGAGGTCGCCCTTCAAACAAAAGTAGTAATTGGTTTAAAACTCCTAAAAACTGAAATAAACACTGCATCTGATTTTAAACAAAACGATGCGTTTTGGCATAAAAACTGTGCTCTCCAGTTCTCATCATTCAGGTAAACAGAGGACTTGCACAAGTTATTAAAGCCAAAATTAAAGAAGAAACCATGAACGTATGTATGTACACTGATGTAGTAGTGGTAGAGCAGCCTGATGCATCAATATTAGTACAAAGACAGCTCGTAAAGGATGTAAAGAGTTTTTTTCTGCCATTAATGAAGTTGGAAATTCATTCTTAAATGAGAGTTCCAATATGTTCTCGTTAGATGACAAGGTGTTTGTGGACACAAAAGTAACAAATAAGCTCAACAATGTCCAAGAACTTGGAAAGACGCGAATGAAAGAGTTTTTCGGAACAAGATTATGGGACAACCACGTTCTTTTTACAAACACATTTCCAAAAGACAAGTATCACTTCTTTAACACACCAAAATGCTTGCAACTTTCACGTCAAACATTGTACCACTTTTTTGTTGTCTTTCAAAGTAGGAATGGTGGCATTATGAACGTTTTTGCTCACGAAAACCAAGCATCATCTCTCTCACTGTTAGAAAATGGAACCTTGCGTCCAGCAAAATTGACATCGACATCGCTTGTTGATTTAAAAAACATTAAATGTTAAAAAGGTATTTGTGATTGATGTGAAAGTTTTTGAAACGGCTGCATTTGTGAGCATTTTATGTCCATTTCACCGCAAACTCTTTTATGGTTATGCCCACAACCTTATTATGCCTTAGATCAAAAACCAATTACATACTAAATTTAACTTTGTTTTTGAACAACATATCAAAGAAAGTCTGAAAAAACAAAACCAGATAAGATCGTGGAGTACGCGATGGAAAGTAACATCTAACGCAAAAATTCCTAGCATCTGGTCAGTTTTCGTTTGGTGTAACTAAAATAAGGTTGAAATTCTTTCTAATTTGTCAAGATATCTCGTAAGAAACCTAAATGCTTAGAAGATATTTGTAGCTACAATCTATGAGGAAGTCATTATAAACTCTGAAATAGAAGTTTATAGCTTATTACCATGTACGCTTGAAGAAGCCGATGAACGTATCTTTCTACATATTAAATGTTTTGCGGCGAGTATTTCTCGTGTAATTATCAAAACAGTAGATAGTGACATTATTGACTTTGCAACTTCATTATTTCATCGCATTTTTAATTTAGCTGAACATTTGATTGATTACAGAACCAGCAAGAACCTTTGTTTCATTCCAATTCAAAAAAATAGCAGCATCTCTTGGCGTAAATTCTTCAAGGGTTCTTCTTTTCTAACACGCAATTTGTGGATGCGATACAACGTCTTCCGTAACTGGAAAGAGTAAGAAAACCTTTTTATGATACTTGGAAACTTTTGCCAGAGATTAACATCACTTTTTCAAGACGAGCTAAAGTAAATGATATTGCTTACACCGAATTTAAGTCTTTGGAAAAATTCTTTAATGTTTTGTAAAACCCTGTATGTAACCCTGACATTAATTATTCACGAAGATTTCTACGGAAAATTATAACCCATGTCTTAACTATCCATTATATCAAAACTCCGAAGTCATAATTTCCTGGGGTCATAGTTTCCCGCAATTTTATAACAAGATGTCTCTCAAGGTAAAAAAAAAAAAAAAAAAAAAAAACTATTATACCAAAACAATGAAATGGACTGTAATATGCCGCAAGCTTTTTTCAAAATATCTACAAAAATAAATTAAAGTAACTTAAAAGTCTTGAAAAGTGTAAGGTAAGCTTAAAATTCTTGAGTAGTGTATGATAATACATCTATAAAAATGAGAGCGAATTTGGTATGCGTTCAATGTATGTTGCGTATTATCTATACAGGCTTCAGTGTTCTTTAATGTTATTCAATTGCATAGCGTATCATTATAGAAAATTTCATGCTATCAAGCTTTGAAAAGAAGAAAAAAATATTTTGCATAGGATATCCACTTTAGCTTCTTCATTTATTATTGGTGAGGTCTGTAAGCATAACAATACTTCAAGTTGTGACAGCAAACTTCGAAAAACGCTTCGTCTTATGAAAAATGGCCAACATGGGGTTGGCTTTCTGTCCTTCCTCGTTCCGGTGCAACTGTTGAGAATAAGAGAGAATGAGAATGTTATATTTAACGTGGGGAACCAAAAAATTGCCGAGACAATATTTCCAGATGGGCCCATTTGGCGGGTCTTGGAGTACTTAGAACGCCCATTTGCGTCTACGAAATTCGCTCAACCAAACAACCCCACCAATTTGAGCTAGCGTTGCATTACGCAATGAGTTTTGCTCAGAAACTCAGAGATTACATGGAAATAAATTTCCGCCAGAGGTGGGAGTCAAACTCGTAACTTTTCGCTCCAGAGTCAAACGTCTTACCATTGTGCCAACTCCGCTTAAGCCAACTCCGCTCAAGTAAGAGATGCGAAAAAATAGTTCATATCGGTCTTAAGTTTTATAAGTTGTTTGATGCATAAATCATTTTCTGCTCTTTGAGAGCCGAAGCCACCCCATCATTTTTTCGCGTTGTATTTGCATAACCAAAGTTCATAGTATCCGCACGTTCGCGCAGACAGTTCCTACAGGTCAGCGGTGTTATAACTTTAATCTTGGGTGCCAAGTCGGTGGTAAACTTCATCACATTCGAAAAAATTTGGCTACCCTAGCATGACGTTGTCGGTGTCTGGTGATAAGCCGAATGAGTTGAACCAATCCACTTTATACGACGTGATCACAACTCCATATGATATCTGAAATGCTACACAGTGGCAACCAGGTATCTCGTGTGTGTCACAGTTAAAGATTAATGAAGAGGCGGCCGCGACTCTACCCGGATCTGGAAACTCGTCAGCGGTGAAGACTCCCAAAAAGTGTGCCTAGTTTTTTGCAGCCCAATTTTCGAGCTGCATGATTGTTGACATACCTATTCCGCAAAGTCAGTCGTAATACGATGATCCATTGCCACCTATACAACTGTACAACTGACGAGAGCAAACCACAGCAAATAATTGTGTCAAAATAACCTAGTGCTTCTTTGTGATGCATCGGCCGTTAAATCAAACGCGAAAATTGCATTACCTCCCACATAGCTTGCGAAATCGATATGATTGCCATCGGCCGCTCAAGCCTTATGGCGACATCCAGTGTGGAAAGATATTCTCGAACGACAGACGAGCGCTTCAAGTATGTTCCGTTAAAGACCGGCTCGTAGGCGATCTCATGCCCCATTTTCTAGCCAGAGGTCAGCTGTAGCCGAGTCAGTTCATAGCTTCCTTCCATCTTCCCACCACCACTCTCACTCCAGTTCTTGTTTTTCGACAATAGTGTAAGTAGCATTGATTAATAAGTGTGTCGCTGCTCATCGAATTTGTACATGGCTCAACTAGATATATCGGTAAAGGTAACTTTCCTAAACAGACCGTGCGCAAATAAAATAGTCAACGCAAATTTTTCACCAGCTACGATACTCCCTGCAGAACATAATACGAATTGAAATTTTACCTTGACCCAGCTATCGGAAAGATCGATAAACACACGCTCGGCTCCTGCTTAAAGACAATGCTCGTTTGTGAAGCTTAAGTAGATGCGTGTTCAAATTGCTTTTTCATGAAGAGCTTCAAATTCAGTGTTATATATAACGTAAAAAAGCTCGCATGTCTAATAATGATGTATGATAACTTACTCTCAGAAACAGGCGCGAAGCGGTAAGCCTAGCACGTCCAAGATTCATGAGATTTTCCTTGGTGGCTGCTGTTTGAGCCGCGGTTTTAAACCTCTCTTTTATCAGCCCCTTTGTAGAAAGAGCCGTTGAAACGGCTTGTTGAGATATTAACAGAGCAGCCTTTGAGACGCTTTTAATTACAGCAACTGCCATACGCTTGATTCCACACTAAATATTTCAAAGGAAGCCTGTTCCTCTTTGCACGTAATGAGGCACTTTTCCACCTGCTTGGTAAAAGCTATGAAGAGAGTGCGGTTTTTTGTATCAGTATTAAGCATTACTGAGACTCTCATTTTGTTTTGCGAATGCCGATTCAAATACTTAAATGGTATTTTGTTGAAGTATATACTATCGTGGTATGTGTCACTAACATCTACTTCGCTTAATTGAGCGCGTGTTCAGTTGGTGAGCTTCGTAGACATGTCACTAGCCCTCGAGTTGATTATGTAAAAAGGAATGGTTTGAAGGAGTGGGACTTGGAAACTTCCTACGTTTGGATTCTTGATAATGCCTATATAAATGAGAAAGCTGCTTCCTCCTCCAGCGATGTCCACAAGGTAGGGACTAACACGGTTTTCAGCCTCGAGTTTTGTTCCTGCTTGGAAACCAAGAAACACAAGTACAGCCTCTGAAAGAACATTATTGTTAGTTATTTCAATCGATGATTTCATCGTAGTCGTGTGGCCTGTATTTTTAAGGAGAAAATAATGCTATGCCAATTCTGGGATAGACTACTGCTTGACACAGGTACCAAACTTAAAGACAAGCTAAAGGCCGAGATTTACTCCCGTGAAAGCCTTATGAACAACTATGAACCGGTCGTTAACGTTGGACTCGTGAGTGTTGCGCTTGTAGGTGGCATAATATGTCAAGACGCGTTTCATTCGGTTTTAAAAGTTTCAAAATACCACGCAATAGAAAAGGAAGTACGGGCGAAGTTGCATGAAAAAGCATAGAGCTTGACGAGGCCACAAAAAACGAATTAGTTGAGAGAAGGCGCAAATAAACTCACCATTCCTTCTTAAAAAAACTCAGTGCTGGAAATTCACTACAAATACCAATCGCTTCAACTTGCCACCATTGTATATGAACCCAACACCCAATGCACCAAGTTGGGTTTGAACTAAATATTAAGTGTTTGTTCCCATGGTTGGGAAAGATGAAAATTAATTTTTTATGAAAAAAAATAAAATTACAAAATATTTTCAAAACAATAACAAACTGTAAATTTAAGTCAGTCGAATTTATCGCGTTCAATTCCGAGCTAATTAAACAACCATTGTTGTTACAATGCATTCTTTTATAAAATATTCAAACAAACTTACGTACTAAATAAATAGTCAAGTTGCATGCTTGTTATCACTTTATATATGTATGTATAGTAGTTGTACACAACTATCGTCTTCTCAAAAATAATAATAAGTAAAGACTTCTTAGAATGTTTAGAAACTATCCTTACCTAGGTAAAAAAAATATAGTATGTAACCTAATTGTTATATATTTAACGTTATTTGATAACTAAAATAAAAACTCTCGAGAGAAAATACTCTTAGGATTGAAATTTTTCTGGACCCAAGAAGGTTTTTACTGTTTTGTTTTAGTTTCACATCCACATTATTAGATCATTAACCGGTTAAAAGGTACGTGGTATTTTATTAGCGTTTCACACCACCCATTGATCGATCATTAACCGGTTAACAGGCATGCGATATTGTATTATTTTTGACACCCCAGTTTGTCGGTCATTAACCGCCTAACAGGCACGTGATGTGATATGATGCAAGTCGGGATGAGACAATTCCTTCCAGATTCCAGTCTATGCTCGCCCACATAGACTGGTCACCTTAGTTCATTCATTCATTTATTTAACGTTGGTAACGCTTACATAGTTGTGTATGAATATAATTATATATTAATAAACACTAATATAGACAAAAGTAAATCATAAAATAATTAACAATAAAACAAAAGCACACAAAGAACTATTTAACAACATATTGGACATGTACATGATTTGCAGATCCCTGCCTTTACAACTACCAATTATATATCTCCACAAAATTTTCCTCAGGTAGATTTACTTTTGCCCAATTATATATATGTACGTGAGGAAAGCTCCTAGAAGTCACATGAACCTCCCTACTCCGGATTTTAAAGCCCACTATTCCGTAGAAGCACAATGAGGGTCTGTGGGGTTACCATAGCCGAGGGTAGGAGCCCCTAGTCTTTGCCTCATGAGGTTGTCTAGTAGAAACGAGAAAAGGTGAAAAAAGGCTGTTCAGCGTAAGGCACACTTAGGGAAGCAATTTGCTGCACTAGATGGAGACGATTCTATTTTCCAGCTTCAGATGCTCAAACCTGTATGCAAGATGCCGAAATTTTAAGCGGAACAAGCATTAACAAATAGATCTGAAGGTTACGATATAGCACGGGAAGTGCTAGGTCCGTCACCTTCCACACGTGAAATGGAGATGCTCGCCAATATACGCCTTAAATTTCAAGGCAGCAATGTATGATATCACGAGTGCGGTCAAATTGAAATCGATGGTTGCCCATTTCAAGAAAGTAACCTCGTGACTGCTTTCCGCTATTTCGTTAAGGGCTCGCAAGGTTTCAGTGGAAAGGTTCCACCTGGAGCTTACGAGCTCTGTAAAATTCTTCGGCAGCAGGGGCAGACTCTTCCAAGTTTCGGTCATTGTTAGGGGGTCGAACGGGTAGATATAACGGGTTCTATACTACGAACACTTGTAATGCCATTGACGCCACCAATAAAAGGTCAGTAAAGTTTTGAACCACTGTCATCTGATGAAGAAATTGATGCGCAGGTTCAAAATTTTGATGATTACTTAACCCTGAGTGAATAAGAAAGAAGAAAAACAGAAAAAGGGAAATGGTATTAACCCACTAAACCAATCCATTGGCCACGCTGAGTAAAGAGGTCACGACGAATCATGGGACATTTAAGAACAAAGCAACTGAGATCCCCACGCACTAACTTGAAAAAAAGCTATATCACTTATCTTAGAGACTAGGCCACATTTTTTTTTAGTGCTGTCGGGATATCATGTCCAAATATGTTCACAATCTTCTTATATTTCGATTAAGTTTGGGTATATAAGAACTTGTTCTCCGCATCTAAATCGCAAACGTGGATGTGCGTGAGACATAAATTATGAAGGGCTTATATTGTTCACCGGTCGCGCCATTATAGACCTGTATAAAGCAATCTATGCTAACAGGATTAATTTGACAATCAAGCTGTGTTCTGCTCTTTTGTCAGCTGGAAAATGAGAGACACATATAATCCATTTGTAAACATTGGTGCAGTGATTCTCCACTTCGAAAACACCAATGAGATAATAAGGATAAGTGGAGTGTTGTCAGGGTAACTTCCATCCCTTATCATGTGGCCGAAATACGTCGAAAGCGGTTATGATTTTGCAATAAGCTGGTTGGTCCAGCCAGTAAGCACAAAGGTATAGTGTTTCATACGGTGACTGCTGTGGGTTAGAAAGGAAGTTCCGAATGAACTTTGTTTTACCACACATTGTCAATCCAAAAATGAGTATCCTCGATGGATGCATTGGTAGGCAAGTACCTAGTACCCTGAGTTCCATTTGAAAGTTATTTTTATTTATAGTTATGTATACGTTAACATAAGAGATTCAAATGAGTACCGATACATTAAAAAAAGCGGATGCTCTCACGGTTATAATCTTGCAGTTTTATCCATTAAAACTGCAAGATTATATGCAGCAATTGATAAGTTTGCCGAATCACACGCACCAGACGGGGGAAGGGAATGGTATGAAAACAGCCGTAAATAACCTTTGGCATTAATAATTTGTACGGGGTTGTCTGCTTTTTTACTGATACTTAGTTGATTTTGTCCATTCATTTCTGTTTTAAAAATGTTTAGATGCGGCAATGCGTATAATTAATGTTAAGTGTGATATCTTTAAAACTTGTTAGAATTAATTTTAAAGCTTGTTTGGGTGATATACATGTAATGGGGCGGTGTCTTAAAGTGTACACAATACATTTATAAATATATATATATATATATATATATA
>JAUZNK010008298.1:0-24696 GCA_035046665.1 Euphysa ruthae
TGTGAGATGATTTAAATAATGACTGGGTAAATGTAAGATAACTTACATAATAACTGATTAAATTTGAGATGATTTAACTAATGACTGGTTAATTGTGAGATGATTTAATAAGTGAGTGGTTAAATATAAGATGATTTAAGTAATGACTGGTTAAATATGAGACGATTTAAATATTGACTGGGTATATGTCAGATCGTTTAAATAATGTTTGTCTAAATGTAAGATGATTTAATTAATGACTGATGAAATGTAAGATGGTTTAAGGAACGACTGGTTAAATGTGAAATTATTTAAATAATGACTGGTTAAATGTGAAATGATTTAAATAATGACCGGTTAAATGTGAGATGGTTTAAATAATGTGGTGGTGCTGTAGGGCATCAACAAAAAACCTATTCACACCTAAAATTTTTTTCTCGAATTTTTCTCTCTTTTTTCTTTTTTAAAATTTTTCAGTTCTTTAGTAGCAAGCGACACTTTCGCGATAGTTAGTTTTTCAATAAAATATTTTGACTGTAATGATTATCTTTAAAAAAATATTTTTCTTACATATGAAAGGGTTAGTGATCTTGCGATCTTTTTAAATCAGAAATCAAAAGTGTTTAAGCAATTCTTTTGAAAAATGTGCGAAATTTTCATAAAATACAATTTAAATACAATTTTTTAAACTTCAAGGGAGGGGGTATGACTTGAAAAGTACGTAGGCTTAGTGGGTCAAAACTGATGAATTCAGGGCGTACATTCTTTTTGAATGGCTCATTTAAAGAAAAAAATCAAAATTAATAAATACATTTCATCAGTATTTCAAGGAACATAAAAAATTCTAATTTTTAATGTTAGGTGCAGACTGTTCATTCAGTTAGAGACGCTTGTTAGCCTAAGATAGCAAATCCCCAGTGTGTAGCCCCACAAAAAAGGGACTATTTCCTATACTGTAAGTAGCTTAGCATTACGAAAGGCACCTTCGTCGAATAATTAAACTTTCTTGTTAAAAATGATAAGACCACTGATTCTTGATTTTCCTTGAAGTGCTTGCTATAAAATTACACATTAATCAATGTTTAAGATGATGGTGATGATAATGATGATTCCCTCTGCAGACTGGTAAATGATGCTAAAATCATTAATTATACTGTTTTAAGCCTGAGAATATATGCAATCTGTGCTGAAATGGGTAAAAAAAGAAACCAAGTTTATAAGAAATTTTGTGAAAGTTTAAATGGGCTCCAAGGTACTTGGACATGTTGGTCTTTATTTAAAGAGATTTCAAAATAACAAAGAATCCTTCTTATTTCAGAAAAAAATCTTATGCGGTTCTCCAATTATGGTGAAAAACATCACAATTACATTTAGCACATTTGATATCTTGGATTTCCTGCTACCTAAATTTTTACCTAACATTTGTCATTGTGGAAAGAATGTTGATTTTAGGATCTTTATAATTAGCACTTTTTGCAATTAAGAGCCCACTCTCAGATAAACGTCTTTATATTTTTTTGGTAATCTGTCGAAGATTTATGAATTATCAGTAAAAATGTTTTAGCTTTTGTAAAAAAATAAGTTGGTATTAACAAAACAAATTTGAATTAAAATAAAAATTTTGCATCATTTTTATTTTTTGAAAATATTATATAATAAAAATGTAACGTTGTCACACTAAATCATATTTCAATGGGATATTTTTCAATTAAAGAAAAGCTTACCTCACCCTCCTTCATTAGGAAAAATTTGTATTAAGCTCCCATGGTGAAATATACAGAATAAAATAATGCTGAAGGAATTTAAAAGTGAGGCAATGTCACTATCCAGACAGAGAAACAAAGGTAGATTTATAAATGACATAAGCTGTCAGGATTATTAAAATAGTTACTTACGTCCAAAACTACCTTCACACTTTTTCTAATTAGCTCTATTTGCGCCTCAAAAACAGACATATCTGCATCACTTGTTCTCAGAAGATCATGATATCTTTCTACATTATCTTCACCAAAATAATTCTGCAGAATTTCTTAACAAAAAAAAAAAGACCCATAAAGTACAATATGTCCCTATTCCATGTACTGCTTCAAACACTGACAAGAATTTGGTCTTTCTGCATTCAATACAAAATAAGTACTATTAACCAATACTGAAATTAAACTCAGCACAGTAATTCGTAACATAAACGCAACTTCAATCGTCTTAAGAATAAGAATGAGACCATTACCTAAACCAATTTTAAAACTTCAATCTACGATTCTAGTTACTTAAATTAATTGTCATGTAAAATTTTAAAAATTTTAAAGAAAAATAAATTAAATATTCACAAGCACAAAAATAAAACAAAAGCAATGGCCTAGATTACACTGTATTTGCAAAGTGGAAAATGATCTATGATGAAAAAACAGAACTTAACAAAAAAAAAAAAAAACTTTTACCAGCCTGATAAATCTCAGAGGAGTAATTAGCTCAAGTTTCCATTTCAAATCACTTCAATTAAATCTATATTTGCATTATAAAAAAATTTAATTTTCACTAATCCTGATATCTTTGTTTAGATTATTCATTAGAATCAAGTTAAAAGATTTTTTTTTTTTAAGATTTCATTATGTTATTTATATTACCAGCAGGCAAAAAGTTTTTAGTTATGTATGCTAACAGCTATGTACATTACAGAATTTAAAAGTGAGCACACTGAAATCTTTTATTCAACAAATTTTTTTTTTCAAATCCGACTGAACCTATGCAATTCCTTTTTCCCAACTGAATACAAAACCTAATGAATTTATAGTTTATTTTTCATTCATATTTGTAGATCAAGCAATAAAACCAGAATTAAAATATTCACAAAAACCTTTAAGTTTGGATTCTGTCTATCCTATATTAAAATGTTATGAGTTTATTCCGCTATTAATATTCAAACCCAATGATTTATCACCGACTTTAAAATGTGACTTAATTTGTATACCGTAATGCATTTTCTCACATATCAATATTCTCAAACAGTGAATGGAATACTATAGGTTTGCTGTCAAAAAACCAAAGTCATCAAAATATAAACGATATAGAGCATGACATGTTATTTCTATGTATAAAACAAACAGTAACAGGTTTAATGTGTGCTTCTCACAATAAGAGAACTTGGTTTATTAGCCTAAATAGGTGCTAGCGATAAGTGGTACACCAGCTATAAAAACTTCAACATCTCAACATAAATAAGATTTAACACTTTTATCTTAAACCTACAGAGAGAATTACAGTTACACCTAGAATAAATTACTAGGTAAAAATGTTTGGTAACATTAGAAGCACAATTTTATGCAGATTAACATGTTTTTACTCTCTCTCACTCTATTTCGGGCATAAATGTTGCCGCTTGTTTTAGTTGTTAGAGGTATTCTCTTGAAATGTTAAAAATTGAAAAATTGGGTTTGAATTGGTCCTTGAATCATAATGGAAACTTACATGCAGTTCACCAAGTAGCTGAAAAAACCAACATGAAATTGAAAGTTTGGAAGAAATGCATTTTTAACAAAATTATAGCAGTAAAAATTAAATAAGGTAATTTTTGAAAAATTGCCATATCCAAACTAAAACTTGCATACAGACTTAATAATGAAGTTGAAAAACATAAAAAAAAATACTAGAGCCTAAATAAGACCTTGAGAGTAATAGAGCCAAATATGGCATTTTTCAAAACAATTATAATCCAATTTTCTTTTCTTTTCTTTTCTTATGTATAAAACAGTATTTTAATAGGATATATACACTTCTCTTCTAATATAATGAAACTGCTGTAAATATGTCCTGTTAAGAGATAAACATTTTTCCACAAAAAAACTTCCATGAAAGAAAAACTGATATTCTTGTTTTTTCCATAAAATTTTTTACAAAACTGAATTGGAAGTGTGTAAAGTTTAATAGAGAACCATAACAAGTTTGACTGGTTATTGTAGTTTGGTGATAAGAGTTATATACATGAAGTTTGTTCTATGAATTATGAGAATTTATGATCATACTGAAAGATTATATTTATCACTGTCGTAGATGAGTAATTAAAATCATAATAGTATATTATAGTAGAAACTTATTACAGCATGCATAGAAGAAAAATATAGGTAATTTTTTTACCAAGTTTTTTGTTTTTAAAAAATATTTAACAGGCCTTTAGGCGAGTTAAAATACGCTTTAAAAACATAGAACATTTTCAACAAAAACAGCAGCGACAAACTTTGGAGAAATATTGACTAAGAATTTCTTTAAAATTGAAACAGAAATATAAAAATTGGATGAATTTCACAAAAAGATGATAAAATTTTCTGGAAATTAAAACGTTTTCTCTCTCAAGTACTTAAAAACTCATCTAGAAAAGTATGATTTAATGTTCCTTGCAGAAATTAGCAATAGAAAAGATGTTGTTCATTTGCAAAGTTTTGCAAACTATGTAATAAACATAAAATCGTATACGGAAAGACAAAAAAAAACACCGAACAGGAAACTGAACATAAAATCACTACCAGTCCTAATATTATTCTTGGTCAGATAGTACAAACAGAATTTGACTGTGAAGAATACCCAATGAATGAAAAAACCAAAGACATCAAGCAAGGAGAAAAATAGATCTTAAGCTACCTTAGATTGTTAATGAGAGGTTTAGTCAAAAAGACATTGAAACAAGTTAATGTAGCAAGCTCAAGGTCTTCTCTACTGCCAACTTTATCTGGTCTCGATGATGAAATAAATCATGATTCTGGCTCTAATTGGATTATCACTGAACTCAAGAGAAGGCTTTAGTGTACGTGTAAACGAAGTAATATGATACAAATAACCTGTGTTACAAAATGAAGACATTAGCAAACTTATTAGTGACTATTTAACAGAATCATTTTACACAATCGTCAGCCAATGTTATAAATGGGATAGAAATTTTGTCAACGACAAACAATACTCACAGTTTTCAAAAGCTACCACATTAAAAGTTAAAAAAACTATGACGTAAATAAATGAAAAGGTGCTCATGCAGTTTCCTACATGTACCCAATCATTTCTGGTCTGTCTAGGGAGGCAAAACTACAGATTTTTGAGTGATCTGTCTATTGACAGATCACTTGACTTGACTTTTATACATCCCGGCAATCTTACAAGAACATGTGGGATAACTGAAAAACTCAAAGGATTACCAGAAGTACTCCTGTACACAATGTTTAACAAACTTAGCAAGGATGAAACACAAAACAAGTGTGCATCATGTTAAGCTAGGTAAAAGAAAAAAAATAATTATTACTCAAAAAATCTTTAACAAAAGTTTCAATAGCAGTATGATATAAAAAAAATTTGAAAAATAATTCTTCTAGTCTCACAGATACCAATAACGATAAAATGAATTGCAATGAACCTGAATTAGCAGGTTGGGAAATACAAACAAAACTCCATGGTGTTTTTATTGCTGATTCAAACTTTCTCACTTCGTTAAACGAAGTGAGAAAGTTTGTTCATTAAATTACCTTTAAAACATTTTAAAAATCAACAAAGACAGTTTGAAATTAGCACTATGTTATTATTCACACATTTTATAGCTTTGATAGAAAGAGAAAAGAACATCGCAGAAAACTTCATAAAATTGACATCTTACCCAACATCAATGTTCAAAGATGCAATGATGAGAATGACTGAAAAAAGTAACATACAGAGAAAAATTCAAACAATATATTTCATATTTTAAACACGTGTATCCATTACACAAAACTGTATTCATTGTTTTAGATGGCTACGAGCACACAGATTCAACAAAAACTCACAAACATTTTAAAATGACAGGCAAACGTTCAGCCAATAATAATATCAATGAACTAATGGGGGTAACAACAGCTCCAAAACTTCTAATGACTAATACACATAGTAAGTTGACCCCACCACCTTCATGAAACCTTTTTGACAAAATAGAAAAAAATGCTATGAGAATGATATACGATTGAAAAGAACGAGTGGTAAGGTCATATTAACCGTACTGTGTATGATAATTTACAGCAACTACTTCAAAATGCAAAGTTTATCACAAGCAGAAATCGATTCTTTAAATTAAATTTAATTTCATACAGTTTTTGTCAGCAATTTATTTTGATTTGGTTACCAAGAAAAAGAAACAGATACCCTTGGTAAAATAAGCGATGCTAAATATTTGAAAATGTGTACATTTGCAGGCAATATAACGGAAAATCATGAAAAAAAATCTCTGAAACTTGAAAAACGGAGTTAGCAGACAAAAAATTAGCTCCTGACACACAGTTTAAAATTTCTTTGATGCTAATGCAAAGTTTGAAACAGAAATACTTGTAACACAAATATGTGTATATACAAATGCAATAATTTAAAATGCGCACAGTTTTGTAGAAGCTGCAGAATAGAATAACAGGTGATGTAGTTAATGAAAATGAGATAGATGATACTAAATGCAATGGCAACATATTTGATTTCTTTTTAAAAATTTAATTACTTTATGCTATATATTTTTGCCCATATTTTTTCTACATAGAGGAGTGTACAATTTCAAATTACCATTTTGTGATGGAATTAAAGGGGCTTCAGATAGTTGGAATATTTCAGACATGTAATTAAATTTAGGGTTCATACAGAATATAAAAAGAATGAGCAGCTATGCATTGATTAACTCTCATTTCGACAGGAGGCAATTTAATTTCTGTAAACTGATCAGTGCCGATATTGAATCTGTTATTTAAGTCTAGACAGAAACAGACAACCTTATTTTAAGCAGTTTTTAATCGGATTTTTATTGATGATGATGATAACGATTTTGATAATGATGATGATTATGATGATGGTGGTGATAACGATGATGGTGATGGTGATGACGATGATGGTGATCATCATCATCATCATCTGATCAACACTAAAAGTAAAGGAAATACTACTAAAATATTTTTATACTTGGTATATCCAGACACCTAACTCTCTAATGAACGCTCAATATTATTCCCTGTTATTCCTTAATTCATAACATTGCTGTTATAATAGTGTTTTCATAGATTATCACAACAAAAATAAATAGTGAAGGAAGAATCACCAATAATGGCCGTAGGTTTATGTCTGAGAGTTTCAATTGATAAATTTATTAGGGTGTTTACCCAATAATTCAAAATTGAAAATTCCTAGTGGACTTGAGCAGTTATTCTATATCAAAGCATTCATATATAGCTCAACACAAACAAGGTAGTCAAAAATAAATAATAAGACATACAATCTAAATGATCTTTATAAAACTCATTGAATTATTTAAAATATCTTGTAATATCGTGTTTAACTGTTAGCAACATCTTAAGGTGAAAAATTTACTAATAACAACTTAAAGAAAAATGCCAAACTTGCATATCCATAAACTCATTACAATCAAATAAAGAACTAAAAACTCATTGCAATCTTAAAATTTATTACCCTACGTTAAAAATTGAAAACCCATACACCTAACACAGCTTAATGAGAATAAAAACAAGCAGTATCTACAATTTGCAGATGTGTGGTTTTTGTCTGAAATAGTGAAACTATGATTTGTATTCTTATCTGTGGATTGTTGAAAAATGCAGTCAAAAATTGCAATTGTCATAATAAGTCTCTCTCTAGAGAAATTCTTTATAGGTTAAATATTGTCTCCTATAATCACTTTTATACTCAATGTGAAAGAGGCATGAATCTTTTAATGACAATATGCCAAAGCAATAAATACAGAATTGATAAACACATAAAGTGAAAAATACTTTTTGCAAGGAAGAATCTATACTCTCCATTAAAACATAATTTTAAAGTGGATTCCTTCATTTCACCAAATAACTTATAATGAGCCTCAAAGCCTGGAACACACTTATCAGAAGACATTTCCACATCTCCAACCTAAAACATAAAAATGAGCAGAACACGTTATTAAATAAATGCCTAAATTTTGTAAATGTTATTAATTTCAGAATTTTTTTCCAAAAATTCCTACAATTCAAAAAAAATAATGTTAATAATAATTTAAAAAATGTTAATAACATTCAAAAATGAAATATGTTAAAAAATTTCTGCATTTCTCAAGAATTCTCTTGTAGGCATATAGACCGGTTGAAATACACTTATTTTTCTGAAAGGTAAACTTTAGATATGAATAGAATTTTATTATTTTTCCTTAAAGAACAAAGTCCAAAATCATTTCATGACACTCCATATCTATTAGGAAAATTTTTATGGCCATTTTTATAAACTGATGGAAATGACAAACATTGTGAACTTTGCATTAAAAAGGGTTGGAATGTTGAATGTACAGACTTTGGAGCAGCTTAAATAACATCAAATTCAAATAAAATAGCACAATAGAGTTGTTGTTCCCTTTTCCTATTTTCATATATGTAATTATCATTTTTGCCGACATTATTAATTTTTGGCATTTACATACTACGGTAAAAACTCCATGTAATAAAAAATTAAATGTATAAAAAAAAAAGGTAACTTTTTTTTCGGATTTAAAGTACCAAAAATTTTATTAAACATGTGTTAAATTGTTTCTATTAATAATTGATCTTTATTCCAATTTTAGACAAAATATATTACAGAGTTTAATCAATGCATATTCAAGGACTTCTTGCATTTATCTGAAGCAGAAAGAGAACTGTTCCATAGTCTTTTATTTGTGTCAGAAGCAAAACTAAAGATAGTGAAAGAGTGTAGTTTAAAAAGAAAAGATGATCTATATGAAACAGTAGATAAAAGTAACATAGTTTACCACAGTAGTTGTTATGTTCTGTGTACATCAAAGCGACATTTAGAAAGGTAAGGAAAATTAAATTTTTCCCTCTTTCGCACTACAAAGCTACACCTTCAGTATTAATGAAATTGAAAAATTGAAGGTAGTTATTGGAGCGACTACCAAACAAAAAGTAGTTACTGTATGGTCTTAAACCATCACGTTTGTACATTATACTTACAACAAATTGATGAGATCAGAAAAAAGGAAGAAACAACCTCTATCAAACATAAAGAGGAAGGTGAGAATCAGATGCAGAAGGATTTTGCAGATAGAGAGAAAGCACAAAAGCTGTTGAACTCATGCATTCAACCTCTTGAAGATCTTTAAAGCCTCTGTGCAATATCTGATATCATCTTTGAAGAAGACTCATCTCCCAACATTTCAAACACCACTAAACCCTCAAGATACTACCATGGGTTCAGGAAAAAATAAAACATGACTCATCACCTTAATTTGTAATTACATTTCTTAACTTCAGTTTGGATTCCGCAATAAACATTTTCTCAAGTTCTAGTGAGCATTTCCTAAAGGATTCAGGAAGCTCTCGATACCGGACATTTTGTGTGTGGAATATTTATTGACCTTCAAAAAACATTTGACAAGGTGGATCATCATATATAAGTTTCAGAAATCTAGTAATATAGGGGTCAAGGGATTTCAAAAAAATGGTTTTCCAATTATCTAGCCAATCGCAACCATAATTGTTATAATTAATGGATTTAAATCTCCTCTTGAAAATTTAAACTTTGGTGTTCCACAAGGTTCATTTCTTGGTCCTCTTCTATGATATTTAAATGATTTGAATTTTCCTATTAAAAATTCTATGGTTTATCATTTTGCTGATGACACTAATATTTTGTATATTGATAAATCAAATAAAGCTTTATGCAAAAAATTAAAAATCTTAAAAGAATAACTAAATGGTTAAATGCTTAATAAAAACAAGACTGAACTTGGTATTTTTCTTAGTCCTAGAAAAGCACTTAATTTTGATTAAGATATTATCACATTAAATGGTAAACGTAATTATAAATCTACACACATAAAGTATCGGAGAGTTATACTTTATGACCATCTTACTTTTTTATTCACTCACTCACGCAACAACTTACTCACATTACTGAGTAACCCTAATGAAAAGGTTAGTTTAAACATATAAATTATTGCCAGAAACTTTTTTCTCAGTAGGAGTTTTAGTGTCAAAATCATTCTAAACAAGATTCTGTAAAAAATTTCAGACAAAAAAGCTCTATTATTAACAATTTTTCTATAAGGATTACCTTTATTTAAGTTTGGAAAATTGTACACTGTAAGAAATTATAGAGAGACTAATAACACTTAACAAAGCAAACACAATTAAGAACAATATATAATATATATATACAGTTTTTTCATCAAAATTTTGATGTCGGATGATGGGTTGACACAACGACAAAAAAATACAGGCAGAAAGAGTTTCAATTGACATCAATTTATATAAAAACTTGGAATAAGCTGATAATTTTAGTCTCAATATGTTGGATACATGCTTTACAGTGAAACAACAAACAATGAACAAAAATCCATTTGAAAAAAACAGTTAATAAAATCATTATTAAATAAACCATACCCTTGACGAAAACTTCAACTTCACTAGTTCAAAAAAGCGTTCACCAGACTGCGTAATGTCTACTATTTCTTTAAGATTAGGAGCTCCTTGCAAAATCTCAGCATACTTTGCTTTCACAGCAGCTTCACTCTTAAAAGCACACTCGTAGCTTTTGTATGCATTCTCAATAGCATGCAGTTCTTTTGTGAATTTGTCAAATCTTTCAACAAGTTGCTATATAATAAATATTTTCTATATTTCAATTTACAAATTATAACTGAGTATTTTACCCATCTCGGTCATATATCAGTTTCCCTGTTGTTTATTTTCTCAATAAATATCTTGGAGTATAAAACTAGGCCATCAAAACAACACCTAAAGATTTTATATAAGTTGGGAAAGCGAATAAAACTGCTAAAAAGAAAATGGGCATATATTTCTTTGGTAAAGTGCCCAGCATCAGATTAACGCTTTAACATGGATTTATTATTAAAGATCTCTTCAAAGAACGGCCCCACTCTACATAAAAAAACCATTTGAGCAAAAATTTTAGTAATAAGTACTTCAAATTTAAATTAAATTAAAAAAATCACTTCCTTTGCAAATCTTAGTACAAAATTGGTAACAAAATGATTAATTGAAACCAAATTTTTTATATTTCCATAAAAATTACGATGAAAATGCCAAATAGTAAAATGCTCCATCGAATAAGAACTGAAAAGTAAGATTCCCAGGGAGCCTAATCAAAGAAAAGAAATATAATTTAGTTGGCCAGTATGACCAGAACAGTATAAAATAACTGATTTTGCTAAATTACTACAGTGCAGTAATCACATAATTAATAATAAGCTCAAGGTATCATTAGTATGCAAATTTAACCAACACTGCATAAATACAAACATACCTATTCGTAAATATACACTGAAAAAAAAATCTGTTATTGCTTTTGCCCCAGCAATATTTTGCACTCAAACCTTCATGCAGTTTTGATTCATTTAGCAGCAAGATTCAAGGATTAGAATTTGTGGAAAGAATGCTATCTCAATATCAAATCTGTGTATTTAATATTACAGTAAATTTTTTTTACATGGGCGAACCTTGGGATAAAAAAAAGAATGTTTCTTGACAAACACAACTTTTTATGTAGTCATTCAGTGGTGACTGGGCACCATATTGCTTCCATTTTTCATATCAAATTCATGTAAATTATAAAATTCATATTGAGAAATTTCTTGTTTAATTTTTAATAACTTAATGATAACTTTTTCTTCTTTTTTTTTGACAAGAAAAGTAATTAATTATATATAATTCTAATTATATAAAATTATAGAAAATATAAAAAAAACTCAGCAAAAAAACTTAGAAAGATATTGGTCACAATTTTAAATGTCTTCAATGTGTAAATTTTCCACAGAGTGTAAATATGAAAGGTGTTTTTCTGAGTATATTTTCAGATTTGAGCTTCTGTTAAAAATATATTACTTAATAATTTATTACTTTACAGTTTGTAGATTTTTATTTCACTATGTTTTACGTAGGGAATTAACATGGTGGATATGTAACAAGGAGATGGGTAATTTAAAGGCACCAAAATAATAAATTTGTAAAGGCTAATCAAAATTCAATCAATCATTAAACCAATCCTAACTTCAAGTAACAGTGATGGAGTGAGTGAAAAAACCCTGATTTTAATATTTAGCATCATGCTGAATGAATATTTTAAATATGGTTATTGAAAAAACAAGAAACTTTGAGTTCCAAACCAATACAAGCTTGAGTTGTTACTTGAAGCAACAGCAACTTACCTTAGCTGCTTCAACTTTTTGTGAATATCCTTCAGAATGAGATACTTTTTCAGCCTCACAAGAAGCAATGCAAGAAACATCAACAGTTTCGTACATAGCTGGGTCAAACACCATTTTTTGTGTAGCTTCATCAAATGACAATCCCGGAATTCGAACTAGATAAGAATAAGTCACATTATCTAAATTTCTTCTGCAGAAAATAAATACACAGCAATTCTTATAAATATTGATAAGTCATTAAGTAAGTATTTATTCTGTCTTTGACAAAGAAATATTTTAATAAACAAAAAAATAAAACCTCATTGAGTGAACTCAGAAATAAATCTTTATTTTTATGCTTAACAATGTTACAGTTTTTATGGTTCTTAACATTATTAAGTAGTGAGTTCCAAATCGAGGGACCTTTCCATGACAGACAATTTTTGCCCATATTTCATATTTTTTCTATGTAGAGGAGCATACAACTTCAAATTACTATTTCACAATGGAATTAAACTGATGTCAGATAGTTGGAACATTACAGATATGTAATTAAATTTAGATTTGACGCAGAATTTAAAAGAATGAGTAGTTATGCATTGATTAACTCTCATTTCAACAGGAAGCCAATTAATTTCTTTCAACAGATCAGTGCCGATATGGAATCTGTTACTTAAATCAAGACAGAAACGAATATACTTATTTTAAGGAGCTTTTTATCAGATTTTTATTGATTCATTTAAACCTAAATACCAGGCGGTTCAGGCATATTAAAAATGAGGTTGAATCAATGCATTGCAGGGAGTACCTCTCAGATAAGGTGTTAAAAAAGATATTTTTCTATATAAGAATTTTAGCTTTGAATTAATTTTATTTAAAATATAATGCACCATAAATTGTTTAAAATTTGATCAAATATGCAACCCAAATACTTGACTGATGTATGTTGATTAATGGATGTACCACTATAACTTTTTGTGATACCAAGCTATGAAACTATACAAATGCATTGTCATAATTCATATAGCGGGGTTGGCACAGTGGTAGGACTCCCACTTCTGGCAGAAATTTACTTTCCATGTTATCTCCGAGTTTCGGAACAAAACTGATTGTGTAATGCAACGCTAGCACATTTTGGTCAAGTTTTTTGGTTGAGCAATTTTCATGGGCGCAAATGGGTGTTCTAAGTACTTCAAGACGCCAACTGTGCCCTTCTGGAAATATTGTCTCGGCATTTTGTTGGTTCTTATTCTTATTCAGAAAAAAAATTTTTCTTTAAAGAAAATAAAACAAAAATCAAAACATCAAAAATGACCATTATAAAAAATGATACAAATGTGAAATATGGCTGAGCAACATGAAAACTGTTTACTAGGAAATAGTAAAATTCACCATGTGACAAGTGATTCATTCTTTATTACCTTAAATTTAATTTTAATTTCAGACAAAATATGTAAGAAATTTACAAATTTACATTTTTTATTTTAAAAAATTTAATTTTCAAAAGTGAAAAAATTTAAGTCCGCCTGAAAAAGTTTAAGTTAATCAACAAAGATTACTTTTGCCTTTTTGCCAGGCGTATGAAGTTTATTTTTTCCAAATTTGTATTCAACATGACCAAAAAAATCAAAATATCTAAAATGACCATTATAAAAAATTTCAGTAGATCAACACCTTAGTGCCCAATAAAACTCTGTAATAACAGTAAAAAATAAAAAGTGTATTTAACTAAAGAAAATTTTTGAAAAATTCAAAAAATAACGGTGGATTTAAGAAATGGTTAATGAGCAACCATTGTTTAATCAAAACGGATAAAACCATAATATCAAAAAGTGCTGATAATAATGGAGCCTTTAAATTAAATTACACACCGAAATTTATTAATACAGGTCAGAGAAAAAAGTCTAAACTAATCACCAATTCCCTCTGAATTGCACTTATCAACACAATCAGGTTCATCAGGTCCTTCACTGAACAAACTCTGAGATTCCTTTAGATAGTCAACCTCATCTGAGATTTTCTGACTCATTTGCTGAAGAGCGTTGACAATTCTCACATGCTCTTCAGCAGCCATGTTTTTCAAAAGAATTGCGAGATCATTAAGAACTTTCCTATTAACTATGTCATCAATTTTCTTTGTCATGTACTGAAAATAATGCTCAACTTCACGCTCAATCATTACTTTTCCTGGTAGCAAGTTCACATCCAACTAAAAAAATTAAAAGAACATTTTGCATATTGATTTAATTTATTATTATATTTATTACATATCATTATATATTATCTATTATATTTATTTATTGTTATAATTGTTATTGATTTATTGTTAAAATTAAAAAAAAAAAAAACATTTGAAAATAGCAATCAAGTACCTATCAAGTTGTTCTGAACATTACATCCAATAAACAATGCTTAGTCTAACCCATACTAGCATGGGAAATAGTCGTAAAACTGAATAAGAAAGAAGAAAGAAGATCATTATCTATAGATGGGTGTTACAAACTTACCACATTCATATGGTCAAAATACTTAAAACGCATGGAAATTTACGAATATATAAAATATTGGAGAAAAAATATATGTTAAGGACACATTTAGGGGATTTAGCCATACAGGTATAAATTTTTTCCTGGTAACTTCTTTTAAAATAAAAAAGAATACCAAAAATGGTTTTGCAATAAAAAAATTGAAACATAACTTTATACTAAAAATAAGCAAGCAAGCAAGCACGCAAGTAAGCAAGCAAAAAAGCAGACAGGAAAGTAAGCAAGCACGCACGCAAGCAAGCAAGAAAGCAGACAGGCAAGAAAGCAGACAGGCAAGCAAGCAAGCAGGCAAGCAAGCAAATAAGTAAGAAACACAGTGTAGCAATCTTTTCCACCTCTCATTTAAAAAAAAAAGACATTATTCTGAAAATAGGAGAGAGTCAACTGGAAATTTATTAATTTCAGCATAAAAATAGAAAACTAAACCAAAATACGGTTTTATTGTTAAATAGACATTTATAAAAACATTCAAATGCAAATAAAAAATTATAATAGAAAGGTGATTTTTAGACAAAATTTGATTTGTGTTGTGTTGGGCCCAGGCCTAGAAAATTAGGAATTTTTTGGAAATCTGAGTTAAAAAGTGTCGTATGTAGTTCTCAAACAACATACAAAATTTATACAAAAAAAAAAAAAAAAAAAAAATTGCATGCCTACCAAAAGCTGTGGAAAACCCTATGAATTTCTCAAAAAGTTTAAAAAAAAAAGCGTAATAACAGAAAATAGTATTTTCTAGCACCACACAAAATTTAAACAGCATTGAAACCCAGCCATTTTGGAACAGCAGTTTCAAAGAAATTTTTCTACTTGAATCGATAAAAATATTTGGAAAAAAAATTCATAAAGAAGTTGAAAAAAAAAAATAAAATTTGATGTGAGAATTTTGGATGTGCCCTTTGAGTTACATGTATTTAACCATTTCAGCAAATATAAAAAAAGATACATTGACTTAATTTTTATGTCGTCTATGGTGACTTAATTTAAAAAAAGATTGATCTGACAAAAATGCAAAATGTTACTAAAACCTGCAGTTTCTGAGAACCCATTTCCATCAATAAATTTTCATGAAGAAGGGGTATTAAATCGAATTTGTGTGACAAAAATTATCATCTTTTATTTTTTTACCATACTGAGATGGCAATTTCATTATTATTGCTTGGTCTTTCAAAGTGTGCAGTAACATGAAATTAAACGGCCTGTTTTACTTTTGCATCTATATGAATAGTTTCATAATTATGCAATCTGCAATAATAATTTCATAATTATGCAATCTGTAAGGATAATTTCATAATTATACAATCTAGATGGATAAAAAAGCCTGAAGCAGACTTTATACTTTTTTTTTTGATATTTGTGTTATATGCTTAAAAGGTATAATGTCTCTTTAAAATGAACATTCTTAGATTACAATCTATAACCAAACTCAATAACTAGTTATCTCAAAATCAATGCAAGGTTTTACATAAACAGGAAAAAACTTAAATCTTCATTTGGTCTAACTAGCAAGTGCTTCGCAAAATGTTATATACAATAAATTTTGCATCAGATGGAATAGCCCTAGATTACAAATTAATTACATTTGGTGCTGAGAGATATTCATGTTACAATCAAGAAAATTGAAAATTTGGATAAATTTTTTTTTACCATTTCATCATAGTAAAATTAATTATCAAGATCTACCATTTTGCTTACAAACTGCCTACTCAATATTTATCTTCCTAACAATCAACCTTTGTTTAATACTTAGAGACAAGACAAGCAGAAATGTAATTATGTTAGACCAAGATTCCATAGAAAATTGAAATGTCTTTTGTAAAGACCAAACCACAAGGAATGAACTCTTTATGATATGCTTTGTTTAATAGTGTCATTCGAGAAAAATAGCTTGGTAGGTAGTCAGTTAATGTCCTTGATTAACCTTAATATTAATTAGCCTAATAAAAATTAATTAAAACAGATAGAACAATGAGATCCTTTAAGCTTTAAAAAAAGTAAAAAGGGTGGTCCTTGAGGCTTCTTTTCTTCTCATATTTATGTAAAATAATAATTAACAATATACTGATATTTTATTAGAACTGGCTTCAACTTAAATCAACCTGACAACAAGTGAATGTTTAAATAAAATCGATGACTAACTTTTTATGAATTGAAAAGATGATGGTTTTTTATTTATCAGTTCCGTCACACACTATATCTCTCAAACAGTTTTTCAAACAAAATTTTCAAATAGCATTGTTTAAAATACTACCAGGGTGGCTAAAATGCAAAAAAAAAAAAAAATGAAAATATTTATTGCATCCCACTGTCTTTACTGGTACAATTCAGTTCCATGCTGCAGGTTGTTAAGCCCCCTTATGCATAGAATTCAAAAATCTTTGTCCAATTTAACATCTGATACATTTAAAGGACAAATTATTTACTGAAAATTATTCGGCCCAGTAGTGAAAAACAAGGGCTTCCAACCGGTATATATTTATGTCCTTCCTTTACTTCATACTAAATTAGGAGAAAGAAATAAACAATGGATTTAAAAAATTCTAAAATTATATTTTTTGATGAAAAACTAGGCCATGTTTGGCCCTTATTTGAAAAAACTCATAAGCAATTTTAGACCTAATATGAGAATTTTTAGGCATATTTCAATCAAATAATAAAATTTTCTTCAAAAATCAAAAATTAACACTTTTCTTATTTTATCACACTATAGCTTGCACAAAACTTCAAAAGCAACTAACGAGCAGTTAATGAGAAAAAGTGTTTTGAAAGGACAGATGAATGGATACAAATTTGTAAATTTATAAGTCACAATCAACTACCCCTGGAGTCCAAAATGCTTATAGCAAAGCTTAAAAATATTTTTCAAATTTGGGGACTTATTTTAAAAAAGTCAAAAAAATTCAGACCCCAAGATTATAAAATTTCTATAAATGGTTTTTTAATTATCTGTGATTGAATTTGAGACTTTAGCATAAAAATATTATGAAAAGAAACTTTTAAAGTAACCTATTTGAAAGAGGTATCAAATAACCTGTCAGTCCAAGACAATCTATTTGTAACAGGTATTAAATCATCCGTCAGTCCAGGACAAGTATAAGTTTGACTAAAAAATTCAATCATTTTTTTTAATAAATTGTAAAACTTTATTGTACTTTGATGCGGGAGGATGGCAGACTCTTAAAAGTAACTTTACTACTGTATGCTAGAGAAATACTAGGATTATATACTTGTTGGCTACTCAGATCAATAAAACAGTTGAAGAAAAATATAAAAATCAAATTTTTACCTTTGGATTAATTCTATCAAAGTTACTGAATCCATTTTCTGTCAAAGTGATAAGAGCAGGAGCCTCTTTGAAAAAGTCATAAGCACCAACGTCATATTCGAATACCCCATTATCCTCTAATTTTATAGTGACATCCTCAGCAATAACACCTATAGTTTTTATGCAACCATTTAATACGTACCACAAATTTGATTCACCCATATTAGAACGACCAATGAGTTTAGCTGAAAGAATATAAAAAAGATTCAAAATAAAAAATAACAATCTAACAAACAGCATAAATTGTTTAAAGATTTTAAAGATTTACCTGGATAACACACACAGATTTCTTTAAAATATTTTATAACTTAGATGACAGAAAAACTAATCAAATTTTGATGATCTAAAATGTTTTCTTATAGAATATCATCGTATTATAAAAATTTCTTATTTGACCAAATCTATTTTTTTAAATATGTAAAGATTCTCTTACCTTACAGCATAGCAATGTGAAATTAAATCCTCACATAATTTTTAAAGAATAAATGACAGCAAAACAAAACTATTAATTGTTCGGTTTTTTCTATTTCAATAAGAAATTTAAAAAGTAATAAAAGCTGCATTTTAGAGGTTGAAAGCAGTGAAAATAAAGATTAATTTTTTGCGGAAAACTTTTCAGTCTATTATGACACAAGCTTTCAGCTTTTTACCAATGTTTAAAATATATTCTAAACATTGTAAATGTTAATTTTACTCAAGTAAATTTTTACAGAGTTTTCTTCTGTTCATTTTTGTAGTATATGCATTTTTAATGAGTTCTACACTGTGTTATACTACCTTTGCCCTGATCTTTCTATAATAATATATATGATATCTTCTTCATAGTGTAAGTATAACTTTGAAATACAGTGAAAGTAGAAAAAAAATGAAACTCAAAAAATCTGATCTTTCAATAATCTAATTTAGTTTTTCTTTTTATCTAATGTTTGTTTTGAGGGAAATTTTAGAAGATTAACCATTTTTTTAATGCTGTTTTTGCTGTTTTTTAGATGTGTTATATTTTGTATATTAAATATAATTTGGTTTATTTGATCAAGAAAAAAGATTAGTTAAACACTGTCTGTTCCCAAGATCTCATATACGAAGAAAATCTATCAATAAATTTTTTTGTCCGCATGTATTAATGACTATCTATACCCTTTTTAGTGGTACGAGGTTAATTGTTAATTTTTATTGATTTATTCAAAGTTTATACTTAAAAATATAACTACAAAAACAAAATATTACGTTGACTATTTATTCCTAACGTCCAGCAAAAACCCTTTTTTTTTGTTTTAAATTTGTTAATCATTTTTTTTTTTGCTTCAATCGACTATTATTTATTCAGTGTTATTATAAAAACAGTTGAAATACTTCTAATAGATATGTATAATTTTTAGATGAAAATTTTTTCAGTGTCTTAATTATTGAGACAAAAATTAAGTAAAAATTACCCAGCCACTAGTAAACCAAATATTTTTAGACACAAAATCAAATAATACCACCAAAAAATATAAATTTTAATAATGAAATAACTGCTGGAGAAACAAAGAGACTTATTCTTAATCCTCTATTATTTATAATTTATATCAATGGCCTATCTTGTAGTATTTATAAAATTTATCAATTATCTTTTTGACATTATTTATAAGATTTAGCAATGACGTTTTTGAAAATATTTATAAGAGTTATCAATAAATTTTCTGAGAGTATTTATAAGAGTTAATGACCTTCCTGAAAGTGTTAACAAGAGTTATCAATGGCCTTTTTGAAATTTCTTGCAATAATGATAAGATTTATCAATAATCTTACTTACAGTATTAATAAGAGTTATCAACGACCTTTCTGACAGTATTGATAAGAGTTATCAAAGACCTTTCTGACAGTAAAAAAAAGAACTTTAAATGACTTTTCTGTGAGTGTTGATAAAAGTTATCAATGACCTTTCTGACAGCATTGATAAGAATGATTTCAACATAACTTTATGAGTGTACGTGTACAAATGTTATTAATATTTAGCTTTGAAATCATTTATCATCTAGGATACTAGAATTTTAATGTTCATACCTACTTAACGTTATGATACGAACGGCAAGTATCTCTGATTGTAACCAGACGATTTTGTTAATGCAGCTATAAAATTTGTTTGGGTAAATTTCTTTAATGGATTGAGCAAAGGCATTATTGTCTGATTTTTGTATTATGTTTAAAATTCCCGTAAAAAAAATGGTAGGCAAAGTTATCAGACTTGATTTTAAGTACCATAAAGCTATAATGATTTAAAGTTCATATTTTTCTTAAAATAGATTGTTTGATATAGAAAATTTTTGGCAGACCAGCGGTCAAATAAAAAAATGAGGGAAACTTAAGTATTTTAAAAAATGGCTTTTATAACAAAAAATATTGACTTTATTACCACAATGGAGATTAAGATGAATTTAAACGGACAATATTCAAGATCAAAGTAAATAAAATTACGTCCGATGTTGCACAATCTTTCACTTTTTATAAAAATAAACTTGCTATTCGATGCATTGATAGGATGGAGTTGAACCCAATACTTCAAATGACCAGTTTCATGGTAAACTCTAACTTTATAATCCCTTGGCTTGCCTTTAACTTTGACTTGCCCAAATATATTGACACCAGAATATGCTGTACGTCCTATCTCAGGTACATAGACTTCATCTAAATAAGAAAATTAGACTGAACTACATTTTAGCTATTTTCAATATAAAAAAACACTCCATAATAATGTAACTATCTAGCAACTAGCATTAAAATTGTGGAAACACATGTTATTTTGGATAAAATATTAACAAAGATTATCAAATTGTTGATAACTAACTTATTAACCAGTAAGAACATGAAATTTCCAAAAAATAACAGATAAACAACCAAATTTGGCCTTTTAAGGGCTTATATCATGACACCAGCAAAATGTTCACATTTAGTCACCACCTTTTGCCTGACACCTTAAAGATAATAAACCATTTATGCACATACCTTTTCTTGAATAAACCATCGTGGTTCTTCCTACAGATTCCAAACCGCTTAAAAACACATGGCCAGTACTCTTACCATAAGCTCTGGAAATAAAATTTTACAAATTTTTAGTTATTTTAAAATCCTTAATAATCAAGAGTTCATTCAAATCAAACTTAGATTAAAATTTATATTACTTTTTGGGTTTTAGACTCTTTAATTTAGTTTTGTAGTATTTTGTAGTATTTCAAGTAATTTTAATTCTCGTTGTAAAGTTTTGTAAAGAAATAATTAAATTATGTATACAAATCACCTCTCTGCAAATGTTAGCTGATAGAATGAAGTTGTTAAATAGCTTCTATCAACTTTGAATTGAGGATTGTAAAGATAGAAAACAATTTTTTTTAAATAGGAAAATCTGAAAAGATATATTTGACCTCATAATTTTGATTTGAAAACAAGAGGCCTTAAAGTTTTAGGAAAAAACTTAGCCTCCAAAATAATTTATAGTGTTAAAAAGGACTGTATGCTATGCGCTGAAATAAAAAGTATAGCTGAAGTCACACTAAAAATTAATAAATGTGAAGATGCCAGTTATAATAATTTGATAAAAACTGGAATATACCTCAAAATGTGCTAAATGTAATAAAATGGATATACTAAATACCAACGCTTTGTTTAATTTTTTTTTTTGCAGAAATCAAAACTTTTTTCTGGTCCCAATTTTTATCTAGTTTCAATTTGTTTTTAAGGTTTGAGATTTTTTAAAAACTCAACATATGTATAATTTTGTAGAAATATATCCAATAAATATTAAATTTTATGAAATACTTACTGTGTTGCTGAGTATTTTAAGCTCATAAGAGCTCTTCTTTTATAAAATTTTTTAAATTTATCTTCAAAAAAATACTAGGTATTATTATAAGCTGTATGCATATTTTTCCTTATATCACCTCCCTTTGATTTTTTTCTAAAATGGTTTGTTAGAGATTTCCCAGTATATTGTGAAAAATACGTCAACAAGTTAACAAAAAATGAATTTAACAAACATTTAAATCATCATGTTTATAGAAAGCCTTGATAATAATCTTTTGATATGTTAAAATTTAGTCTATATGGTCTTATAAACAGTTTTTCCCTATAAACAAATTTTATATTTACCGTTTAACCATGACCTAGTCAAGTGCTAATAATGTATCCGTCTGAGACAGATTTTATCACTAATGTTTTTGTTTTTATGAATGAAATAGTAATTCCAAACCTTTTAAATGTATTATTGAGATTTTCAAAATTTTGAAATGTTTTCATATGAATAGACACCGTTTACACTCCATTCTACCTTCCAACCTGATTCAATACAAGATAATTTAAGCATGTCAACAAAGTACTGATTTAACACACATGTTTAACACATATAAGTCAAACATGTGTTTGAAAAATTTAAGAAAATCTGTTTAGGATACATTTGCACATTTGCTAATAATAATTTCAGTTAGCTAAACCAAAGCAATTAATATTTTTCAAAATAATATTTTAATGTTCTTTTTATTAATCTATAGCTTGTCATTCAAAACCCGAAAATATATGAATGCTGATAGCAACAAGTGCACTTCTTCTACTTATACAGTTTTATATCCATCTTTCATGCTAGCATGGATTAGACGATATTTTTACTATTTTCTTTTTTTTTTGTTGTTATATAGCTACTCTTTTTAAAACAGAATTACTAAGATTTCATCAAAAAAAATCTTCATTTAAGAATAAATGAAACTTAACATTAAAATTTTACTAAAACTTATTTTTTTATTCTGTGTTAATTGTCACATTAACAATTTTTATGTAAAGACCTATTGCCCTTTTCGTGTCAAAGAAGGAAGGTAAAGTTATTAAATAATTAAGTTACAAGCAATAATTATCATAGCAATAAAAATACTTCTGCTTAAACTTATAAAAAATCATGAAAAAAATATTTTTTTCCAACGTTATTTCTTGTCAGCAATTATGAATTTTAGTCACAGCTTTTCTAACAAACTAATTATTTTGAAAGAGTTGAAAAAATTTCCAGCTTCCATTTTAAAAAATTCTTTGTCCTGCAAACATTTGAACACAGAGTGTAGAGAAAAAAAAAAGTGAAAATAAGAAATCTACATACTCAAAAACAGACAGAAGATTCAGTTTATTATGTTTTTTATGTGCAATAATGTATATATCCTCCATTCTGTTCAAATATAATTCCATCCTTGGTTGCATACGGAATTCAAAAAGCTTATCATCTACTGTACCAACCATTGGGAAAGCTTTCCAAACTACAAAGAAAAATACAAAATGTCATGTTCAAATATATTAAATATATTTCTTGTGTGAAATCACACGAGGTTAAGCTATTTGTTAAGAAAACAATTTTTATATAAAATTTATCGCGCGGTTAAATCCCAAACTACACTCACCCTCTATCAATTTTCTTGACTTATTAAAAAAAATTTTTTAAAGATCTAATTACAAAAATATATACATGAAATAAATAAGAAACATCAAAATAAAAACCAATTTGAGTCTCACTAAATGAGGGGCATTTGATTGATTAAAATTCACTTGTAACTTCTAAAAAGGGTTTGTTTTTGAGTTGTAACAGGTGTTTTAAAAAATCTAAATACATCACCTCATCAGTGGTAGCTGGAGAAACATCCTTTAGTTGTGAGTAAACTGACAAACTTATCATCTTCACTGAAGAAAATTACTTGTTAGTAAATAGCCAATAAAATTTAGCAGCATGTGAGGCCTGATTCATTATCTATCTTTGCAAATATTTTTTTATATAGCTAATATTTTTATTTTTTATATAGCTAATATTTGTCCATAACTAAACCTATGCAGTGCTCTACCATACCCAAATTTTGGGTTATATAGAGACAATCTATGACACCAGATACCTGTTTTGCTGTACAACAGCCTAGTGTAGCTTAATAAATCTCCTAAAGTTAACAGTCTACTTAAAAACCTAGTAAATATGTAAATATGCAAATTCTTGTGGTATTAAAAATTGCTAATTATTTCAAGGATGTATTTTTGTTTATAAAAAAAGTTATAATCTTTGGAAAATGAGTTGTATCACATCAGAAGAACAAAAATAAACAACAATAAAGTGAAAATACTCTTCTACAATTAGTTTCATCTCTACTTTTATTTTAATGAAAATTACATTTGCTTATTATGACACTATTATGACAAACTATATTATAGTTTGTCATAATATAGTCATAATAAAATAGTTTGTCACGTTGCAGTGATAATGTCGTTTGTTTGAAAAATTAAAGTTTTTATTAGTATTCAAACCAACCTTCCTTTTATTTCCTAGACTAAGCCTCAATCTTACAGGAAAAAGGAGTATACAGGAAAGTTTCTTTTCTGTTTAGCTTTGCTTTAAATTCAAGAAGCCTGCAGGCAAGTCTTTTAAAAATTTTTATTTTACACTCTCTGCATTTTAAATGCATTTTCTTCAAATAAATAAATCAGATATTAAAATTTTGCTCTAAAGATTCTTTAAATTCTTTAGTTTAATTTATTCAGATCATTCAAGAAATTCCATACTGATGCAATTTTCAAGTATATAGTGATGCAAGACATTTTGAAGTTTTTTGCATATGTATTTAATTACTTGTGTTGACATGAAACATGCAATTTTTTAGTTATTAAATATCTTATTTTATTAATATCATTAT
>JAUZNK010008309.1:0-24696 GCA_035046665.1 Euphysa ruthae
CATTATTTACAATTTAATGACGAACAACTTTATTAGAGTACCATATTACCTTTTTAAAGTGTTTGTGACTGCTGATTCATTTTTGTGTTTCAATTTCTGTGACAATAACAAACTAAATAAATTGTTTTCTCATCACAATATATTTGGCTTCAATAACCATCACTGATTTATTACAAAGGAAAATAAGGGGCATACTATATATAAATTAGAATTTGAATAAAGTGCTGTTGTAGCTATGATAAATGCCGCTACATCAACGATCTGCAGCAGCACAAAAATGCTGCCGCATATTTTTTAAATTCAGAGGGTTTTTCTTCGCACAAAATTTCATAAAGTTTATAAACTGAATAAAACAACGTTAAAAAATGATGAGTTTAGGACCAAAATGACCATATTTTGGCATATTTGGGCTCAGTACCAAAAACAGAAAATTCTTTTTAAAAAATCAAGTTAATTTGAAATTTTTTTTTGTATTTATCTATAAATGTCTACCAAGATTTTAGAAAAATTGGTGAGCAAATTTAAAGAAAAATTAACAAGACATACCAATGTATGGATGTGAATTTAATAGAGCACTTACATGCTTTGCCAGGGGTCAAAAAATTAGGTTAAACTTTGGTATTTTCCGTGCTGCAGACTCTCTAAACTGTTCGCTTTCCTTTTAACATATGTTAACAGAAAAATAATTTTGAAACCAAACCCTTCTACTATTTTTCTATTTTGATTTATTGGATCTATTAAGACATCTAAACCGTTCTTATTGATCCAATAATGACAAGTTAAGCCAATGTTAACTTTACCACGGAAACATATATTTTTTAAAAAAAAGGCAGTGAATATTATGATAACATATTAGCACAGTCTGTAAAAATAAGTAACCTTTTTGATAATGACACTTCTTGCAGGTGTCCAAATACGCTCG
Organism: Euphysa ruthae; assembly: GCA_035046665.1. Taxonomy (NCBI): domain Eukaryota; kingdom Metazoa; phylum Cnidaria; class Hydrozoa; order Anthoathecata; family Corymorphidae; genus Euphysa; species Euphysa ruthae. The sequence continues at coordinate 923 of JAUZNK010008309.1, forward strand.
TCTTTCTTTATTTTTTTATCTCTTTCTGACTGCGGTCTAAAAATATCTTTGGCCTGAAATAAATAACATCAATATCTGATACGAAAACACTTATGACTTACAAAATCAAACTAAATTTAGATGTACTGACCAAACCTGGTTAAAATTTATGATATCATTAACTAAGTTGAAAAATGCTGATACATAAAAATAAAAAGCATTTCCTATTGTAATTACAAATGATAGACAACATAATTATTGGTGAGTTACCGATCCAGAGTGAAAAATTCTGTTATTGTAGTTCAGCTTTTCTAAATTTTTAAGCAAGCCATGTATTAAGTGAAAGTATACCTCATCTAGACTTCTTCTAAGGATGTGACTGATGTGTTCTTCTGTGATTGGCTCTTTTAGATTATCGCTAATATTGAAAGCAGCCATTCGAAACATCTAAATAGGAATAAAACATGTATAAACCTACATATGACCATCACTTTTAAGAATTTAACGGATCAAAAAGTAAGTATCACACTGAAAGTATAGAAAATTAATCAGCAAATGGTAATTAATAAAAAGCACAGAAAAAATTAGTAACCATAGTAACATCAATTTTATTTTAAATTATATGAATTTATTTCAAAAAGACATGAGATTTTTTTTTTTCAGATTTGTCGCAACCATGTTTAATATGCTTTTACCTCTTGATATGAATGTAGTACTTTTTCAATTTCAAGGTTTAAACTTGGTTGAAGTGCTGCACGTACGAGTTCCAAAGAACGAGTAGGACTCGATGCATTGCCACCCCTAGAGATAAAATATCAAATATGGATACACATTTTACGCTGCTGCTCCACTTAATTGACTTCTTATTGCCGTTTGACAGATAGAAAAGACAATGGTTGATGTATACCTGCATTTGATGTTAGCTATTGTGATTTCCTGTATCTAAATACCAAATACCAAATATCTCCAAATACCAAATAATAATATTCACTAAAAACAAAATGGCGGGCCTAATCATGGTCTATTGAGTAAAAATTAGATAACTTATTAAATGAAGACTACATAAAATTGAGGATATCAGCCAGATATATTTTTTTCCTGCAAAATTAACATCCTCTTTACTTTGTCCTGGCCTGTCTGACTGCCACAGAAAAATCTCAATGTTAACCGGGTTAACATTTTTTAAGCTACCTTTGTTTAAAAATTTTAACAATTTCATTATTCTTTAAATCACTGCATATATCGCTGCATATATCGGTTAAAAAAATGGTAATATATAACTAAAGAAACTTTAAAGTCTTACTTTCTTTGTTTGAAAATTAAATACTTACTTTGTTCGATTTAGAAATCCGGATGTATTCTTTAATAAGTGGCGGCGCTTTGGAAAATTTCTTGCCATCATACTAAATGGGTTCGGAGCCTATGAAAAAATCAAATCAAATAATATTATTATATATGCAGAACAAAGCAAGGTTCATGAACCCTGAATTTTCAGAATATTTATTATACAGCAAAGCTGCAACAAATCATTTTTCTCACAATATAAAGAATTCTAGCACAATTCAATCATTTTTTAAGAAAAATCTAAAAGTATTAATTACTTGAACGTTTAGGCATACCTATTTTGCTAAAAAAATTCAAAATGACTGAGAAACAAACCCGAATTACCATGAATAACATATTTTTAAAAGATTATCTAAATTACCACCAAAAATTATACATCTTCAAGATCAAAATACTTAAAAAAAAAAAAAAAGAAGAAAAGCCCAAACATAAATATTGCTTTGCAACATCATTTGCCAAGTTTTAATGCAACAAAATTATATCTTCTTTGAAAAAAAATCCAAAAATGGTTCTTCAGGATTTTCGGACATTAAAGATGGAAAAATTTCCAAACCATCTGAAATAAAATTTTCTTAAATGCCTGATGGATTACCTGAAATTACTTTAACAACAAAAAAATAACTTCTCAACTTCACAACAATGAAAAATAATATTACAATACGCATTAAAAATAATACGCAATTAAAAATGTCCTCTATGGTGCTTCAACTTCATGGAAAATTTAAAAATGGCCAATTAAATTCAATAAAAATGTTTTCAAATTGTAAAAAATGTAAAAAAGTTATCACAAATGAAATTTTCAAACAATAAAGTAAATTTCAACAAAATCAAAAAGTTGAAACATTGAAAATAGTTTTCAAGTTTTGAAAATCATTTGTTTTTGTTTGAGATTACATTTATGGTCATTTAACTTAATGTAAAATCTCAAAAAAAATTTATAAGCCATTTCAAGAAAATTTAAATGTTGATTTTGGGCCTTAAATTAAGATAATTTTTCTAAAATCTAAAACTGTTAGTGTCGTCACGCACAGCTTTGCGCAAAATATTTCTGTGTCTTGGTATTGAATTTTGGCAAAATTCTCTAAATTTAGTAAATAATTAATTAAGGATTCCGTTCAATGAAAACTTCTCAATACAGCTTTAATTTCAAATATTTTAATGAATTGTATGCTACATAATTTTGAACATTTTTTACATTTTGTTTAGATTATAAAATTTTTATACATAAAAACAAGTTCTGTACTTCCAAACTTTGAAAGTTTATTCCATATAATTTAGATTATGATTGCTCTGCTTGAACTTTCTGCTTACAAATTTTTAACAAAATTATGATTTTTCTTCTTTTTTTTTCAGTTAGGAAAAAAATATCATTAAAGAAAAACTTTGTATTTGAGAAAATAAACTGGTTGAGTATAAAGTTAAATGTTAAAGTACTACAGCCAAAATTTCTTTGCATTTCTTTCGAGTTTTTCAAGGAATAATTGAATTGAAGGGAAAATTTATACAAGGCTTAATGTGAGTGTACGGTCATTTAAAAAATTAAGTCATTAAAGTTTTATTATTTATTCTTTCAAACAAATCATATTCATAATCTTTATGATGAAATTTTCTACGCAAAACTGTTTCAAGTGCTTTGCGATTTGAACACAAGTACTATCAAACACCTATTTGTAAGCCCTGTAAGCCAACCACAGCAAAAAAAAAAATATGCTAACATACCAGCTTAACAGGTTCTATTCCAGATAATGACTCTCTAAAAAACAATATATATTTGTTATAACATTAATTTACTACGAAAAAATTTGGTCAATACATCCAAAAATTCATGTTTTAGTTTATGTCAAACAAATTATGCTGATACTATTATGCTGGTAAGCATTGAAATCTTGTGCAGCATGCATTCTATAAACATGGACAGTGTTTGACTTTTTAACAAAGCAGAAATTAGTACGCACAACTTTTATTTTTTAAATGTATTTTTAATGTCTCAAAAGATAATACTTAAAGCAATAATGTGATAATAAAGAATTACGTTCTTCAACATAAACCTTTTGTCATATTTTTACCTGTGAAGCTGGTGTGTATCTAATGTACACTATGATAATGCCTTACAAGCTGATTCAAATTATATCCATTACAATGAGTTCACTTCATGTACAACATAAAAATTTCAAAAAGTCAATTTCAAAAAACTAAGAGTAGTTGCTACAGAGGAAAAACTTTCTTTACATGTCTGCATGAGTCAAGTGATGTTAACTATCTTCATATACATAATTAAAAAATTTTGTAGAAAATTTCTTTAAAAAAAACGAATCATTAAGGCAAAGAAAGAAAGACGGCCATTTTGTTCAAACAATTTCTTATAGTGCCATTGAACATCACGCAAAAAATTAAAAAGATATTATTAAAGAAAATGTTCAGATTTTAAAGAAATTAAAATTTGTGATATAGCTAAGATTTTTTTTTTAATATTCTAACTTTCTGGAAAAAAATTCTAGCAAACAGCAAGTGATTTACATAAAATACATACTACAAAAATGCTTGCAAAAATACATGCAGTTTTACTTAAGTTACATAAAAAAAAAAAAAAAAAAAAAAAAAAAAAAACAACCTATAAGAGCAGTTGGTAGAACACAAGCCCCAGAGCTTGTTTTATTATAAAATATCGCACTAATTCATTTTTCTTATATGTAATGCGCACACAACTTAGAATAAATTGCGAAGATATGCCACAAAATTTTTATTAAATATTTAAATAGATACACTTGCATTTTTTATGTTTTTTTATTAATTTTTTACAAAATTTTTTAATACTTTTGTAAAGTTTAATGCAGTTGGTTAATGAAAAGGGAAGTATGAAACTGAGGAAACTTGCTCACCTTTTTCTTTTGATTTTGCCAGTCAGGTTAGGTAATGTAGGTTTAGTAGGTCGTATTTTACCTGGAGGTTCTTTGGTTGGAGTGACAATCTCTGACTTCATACTGTCTATTTGAGGAGCAACAGGTGTAGATGCTGAAGACATTTTATTTATTGCTAAAGAAGTAGTGCAAAAATGAACACACACTATTAAAAAAACGCAATATAAAGAAATATATTTTTAAACTAGTGAAAAACTAAAGAATGGGTCTAAACACAACAAAATGTTAATAACTTGTGGGTATAATAAAACTGATAAGTGCACAAATAAATAACTTCAACTTGTTTTTTATATATGTTAAATTTGGCTCATTTTCCCGATATTGTTTTGAGCAAATAAGTAAGCAAGTTTTATTTCGCCATCAAAAAATTTAACCAAAAATAATCTCAAAAAGTCAAAGTAATTATGAAAAATAAACGGTTCAATTACAGGTTACAGCGATAACATAAGTAAAAACAATATATGTTGGCTGAATTTGGTTTGGAGAAGTCTTAACTCAAATTTGGGCTTTAAATCGGTGAAATGTCTTTCAATATTATGTTTGAAGTATTAAATAGATATACAATTGATTATTCCAAAAAAATAGACCAGATAGAAAGTTAGAATAATAGAAAGTTTATAAGAAATTATAAAAACTTTAGCCTTGACCTTTTGACCTTGACTTGACCTTGACAGGTCAAGGTCAGGTCAAGGTAGAATTTCCTACTAACAACAACAAACTCAAAAAAATTAATCATGTATGTATTTATTACAGAATCAAAAAGTAGACAAATCAATATATTATTTAAATTGATTGTCTACAATTAGCCAGCTCATCGCTTAAAACTTTTCCTACATATTCTTTATTCCCACGCTTAAAAATAAATCTAATGCATTGATTTGGGTCATCTAAAGTTTGGTTTTTATAGCTTTATTCAATTCTGTATATAATGCCAAGCAAACATAATAAAAGAATCAAAGCTTTACATAAAAGTCTTTGAGGTTTGTGTGTAAGTATGTTTTTTGATATAAAAACTTTCATTTCTAAATTTAATTTATCATTTTCCACTAAAATCTGATCAAGAATGAGAATGCAACCTAAATATATTCAATTTATGAATTTTATCTAATTAAAATGGCATGTCATGTCTAGCTTTTGTGTTTTCTTGATTTTATATTTACTTGCAAAAATATTCGTTTATACAAATCACAAAGATTTACAAAATCTCTGCTCTATTTCTTGAACATCTTAGGTTGAAATATGTTTCAACAGATGAAACAGTCCATATAAATCTACAAGTCCCAAGAAATAGATCCAACCATGTTATTTACATATAAAATAAATAGCAGTCACTTAAAATAGATCCATGTGGTACTTTCCAATTCAAATTTATAGAATTTTTAAGTATTACCATTATATTCACATTAAATTTTCATCTGACAAATAGTCAATTTATTTTAAATTTATTTTCAAAATTACTAATATTTATTAGAAAACGCAGCCAGTAAATTTCAAAAGTATAATTTACTCCGAAAATATATCGAGGTCAATTTTGTGAAGTCTTTATTTCGTTGATGAAAATCATTTCAGTTTGCCATCGAAAATAAAATTTAATTGTTCAAAAATGAAAACAATAAAGACGTGAAATGATGTGAAATGATTACTTTGAAAACCTGATAGAAAATTTTCAACTATTTTTAAAATAAAGTTAATAGCCAATGTCATTAATATTAGCCCATGTCTTTTTAATCTGTTTTACAGGTCTTTTTGGACCCAAGCAATAAAGGTCGTATCAATCCAGTGCGGTTTATCTGTGCTGATAGCTGATATAAAATCTATTTTTTGATATGGGAAAAATTAGGCTCTGGACCAAATATAAAATAATTTGGAGCCAGGAGACTGGATCCAATAAAAGTGTCTAAAAATGGCAGACATGCCAAAGAAATGTTTTCATAAAAAACAAATTGACTGATTTGGAACGCAAGCAAAAAACAAAAAAGGGTGAAGACATTTTATAACATTGCCAGCTTTGTCGAGGTTCCTAAAAAAAAATTTTATTACTTTTCAAAAATACTTTTTGTTGTTTGAAAATCGATTTATGAAAAATATTCTAAAAAAAAAATGTCATAACTAATAAATATATAGAATTACTTGGCTTTTTTTGGCATGAAACATTTATACACTCTAATTCTCTCCATCAGATAATTCAAGAAATAAAATTCTGCTACTTGATTCTACCAAGGCAGAGACATCTGCTTAATTAACGTGTCTTCTTAGTTATATGTATGTTGTTTAATAAACTTTCTCTATACCTTTTTAAAAAATCAAGCTATGCAAAAAAAAAAAAAAAAAATTTTTTTTATGACATTTGTTCATTTTTTTAGATTTACGAATAGTTTCATCACTAAAATAAAAAATGACAATTTAAAAAAATATATATAATTTTGAAAATAAAATGATAAGAAATCATGTTGCGGTAAATTTTAGCATCAGCTTCAAAGATATCAATATGCATTTCTTATAAACAAAAGGCTTACAAACTACTTTTAATAATTTAAAGTTTTTATTACTGTTATTTGCAGTTTTACAGCGTTGAATTACCTGATTGTACCTGTTTTGAAAGCCCCCACGTATACACAGGCTTTAGGCATAGTTATAAATCCGCAGAAAATCCTAACACCACACAAAAAATAAATCACTACCAGAAACTTATTTCACTCCCAACATGGCATTACTCTCTTCACAGCGCAAGCAACATGTCAGAAGCAAAATAAAGTCATACACCTACTATATAAAAAGGTTACCATAAGCCTGTGACAATGTGAAAGGCAACAGATAAAATCAGTAAAACCCTGATATTAGGGGTCAGACACAGGCTCTATGTATGATTTTTTATTTGGACCAAGTTGATTTTACTGCCCGTATTTCCTTCCTATCAACAAACCCCTGTGGGGAAACCAATTCTATTCAATCAAAAAGCTACCTAGTGCAACTTTCCAGCCGTTCCATATAACATGTACAGCAACATTGTAGCTATTGAGAGTGAAAAGATATTTGCAGTTAATCTATTCAAAATATAAGTCGATATACACAGTTAAAATTAATGTAAAATCTCTGTTTTGGTCAAAAAAGCAATCAATGTGGCTAAATTCAAGAGATAAGAAATACATTTTTAACCCAAAACTAACAGTTGATTAAGAATTTTAATGGAGGCTGAAAATAACTTTTTCACGTTTGCTGTTTAGCTGCTACCAAATGCAATCCTGCGTTTTAGGACTTATTGGAATTTTCAAAACGGGGTTAAATGTCTTTAATAGCGTAAGGTATTTTAATCTTTCACTCAATAAGCGGTTATAAGTGATTTCACTTATATTTTGATTTTACCAATGAAAATGAAACTTATCTGATCATTTCATACCAAACCTTCAAGTGTTGTCTTTAATAAAAAATAGAAAAATTAACAGGTAACAAAATTTCGAAAAATTATTTTCAGCAGAACGACTACTTTTTTTAAATGATGTCCTGATCAAAAATATATACTAAAATGGCAGACAATTAATTAAATAATTAATTATCAGAAATACTTACTTAAATAAAACGTAACTTTGCCATAAAGTGTGTTTTTATCAAAATTGCTTTTCACAAAAATGTCACCTGATAGGAACAGCAGAAGACGTCTAAAAATTTAGTGTCTCGTTTATCATTGTAAAAAAAGTATATGGTTCTGTTTGTAGTGTTTCACATGAAATTGCATCAGGATTACGACTTTTGGAGCTAAAATTTTTTGTCAAAACAAGGAAAAAACAAGAAGACAGACCAGTTGTTCGATTAAGAGCGCAGGCTTCAAGATGCGATTTTCAAGAGTTTTGAACGCAAAATTAAATAATAAATCGAATTGGCAAACAACAAAACAACAATAAAACAACAAAACAACAACAAAACACAGCAAAACAACAACAAAATTCTTAGATATAGTTTTACTAATCAAGAAATCACTCTGAAAAAACTGTAAACTGTTGAAGACGCGAATGTCCAGGCTGCTAGTTTGGAAGATAAACCAGCTGAGAACAAGTCGATTAATAATGTAAAACCCGGAAGTCCCAGGTTCCAGCCAACACATAACCAAAATGGTAAGAATAATTTCAAAAGAGGGAGAAGGAATAGTAGTCAAACTAATAAAATGTTTTAGATGTTGAGGGAACTACCCACATCAGAAGCATGGGGGAGGTAACTACCCACGTCAGAAGCCATGTCCAGCAACAGGCAAAATTTACAATCTATGCAAAGGAAACAGGCATTTTGAGTGATGTTGTCGTTCAAAACAGCACTTATCGAAAATAAAACCAATTCACCAATCGACTACAAACTCCTCCTCCTGCTTGCCTTATATTTTGTGTGATAATGAGTCTGAGAATTACTCTAATAGTGAAAATTTATGGGCCACTTCTATTCAAAATTTTGTGTCTGACGCAATTAAATACAATAGTGTTAAAACTGAACATTTTCATGAGGTAAATTGTCTGGATAAATTCAATGTGAATTTAACTGTTGAAAATAATGTGTTTGATTTTCTTACTGACTCTGGATCTGCATTAGATATTATTAATATACAAAAATTTTTATATGTTAAACACTAAACAAAACCTTAAACTACACAAACCTAGCACTAAAATTTCAAAATATAGACAAGAAGCGCCAACACTCAAAATAAGAGGGGTGGTCACATTAATGATAGAAACTTAACAAAAACTTATACCAATAGATTTTTATGTAGTGGATACAAAAAACCAAAACTTGCTTAGTGTAAAAACTGCATTTGAGCTTAATTTATAAGTGTTACCTGTAAATAAAAATAAAACATTTTAAAAATGCCTAATGGTCTTAAACCACTAATATCTAAATTTGAGAGTTAACTTTTCTCCAAATATTGGAAAAACCAACGATAGAAATTTAATATTACATACAGATAAGACCATACCCTCTGTCACTCAAAAAGAAAGGCAAATACCTTTTGCGTTGTGAGATAAAGTTACAGAACATGTTAAATTACTTGAATCTCAGGACATTATTGAGGACATAACAGCCCAAAACACCTCTTGGATTAATCAGGCGGTCATTGTACCAAAAGATTACCAGGGCATACTTGTATGTACTGATATGCAAAATCCAATAAAAGCTATAGAACGTACAAGACATCCAATCCCAACAGTGGATGATCTTTTAGTCAAATAAGCCAATGCTATGTAATTTTCAAAATTAGATTTGAATAATGCATTTTATCAGTTAGAGCTTGAAAAAAATCCTCAATATATAACAGCATTTCAAACTGAGGACCGAATTAAAAGATTTAAACATTTACCTTTTGCTATTAATTCTGCATCCGAGGAACTCCAACATGATCTGTGAGAAATTTTAGCAGATATTGTGGGTAAATTAAAACATTACGGATGACATTCTTATTTTCGGTACTAGTGAAACAAATCATGATGATATTTTACAAAAAGTTTTAGAAAGTCTGTCTGAGAGGGGAGTTACATTGAATTTACAAAAATATATAACTGACAAAGAACACTTAGAATACCATGGTTATATATTCTCAAAATCAGGCATGGATAACAAGTGAATCCAAAATTAAAGCTTTAAAAGAAATGGGACCTCCACAATCTTCCAAAGCTGTTAGAAGTTTCTTAGTTTTAACAAATTACCTAAAACGTTTCATCGATGATTGCAGTTTAATAACACATCCATTATGTGAAATAATTAAAAAGAACGTTGAGTTCAATTGGACGACACAGTGTGAACAAGCCTTTAATTGTCTTATAAACATTTTGACTAAAAACACTAATATTTCTTATTTCGATAATAACACAAAGACACAATTGTGTATTGTGATAGTAGGAGTTTCATTGATATCAGTGCAACGGTCTACTAACTCTTAGACAAATCGTATAATTAGTTACTCATCTCGTTCTCTTACAGATACAGAAAAACGATATAGTCAAATAGAGCGAGAGTGCTTGAGTATAGTACACAGGTGCGAAAAGATTTGTCTATATTTGTTAGGACGTAATTTTGAAAAACTTTGGTTTACCTGGAACAATATAGCAGACACTCCGCTAAGACTACGCTAATCTGTTACCTGGAACAATGGTCTGAGAAAAACCCTCCTTAACTAAAACGTACTTGAAACCTGTCTTTCTAGTTAAAATCGAAAAGGCTCAAATTTTAAGTTTCATTAAGATGACACAAAATACCATTAAATTGGGTTTACAATCAACACTAAAATACGAAAAGAAGCATAAAATATGACTTCATAATATTACATCATATTTCAAAATAGATTTTGGCCAATAGCAGTTCAAGCGCTCTATTACAATTTCTTTTAAAATTTTTAACTCAGGTATAAGAAAGATGTTGTTAGATTTTTTTATCCTGCTATATTACCATGCCACACATAAATAAAAAATTTTTTTTTACTCAGCCTTTTTCAATATGAACCAAACGAAAACAAACCAATGTTTTCAAACTTAAAATTTTTAAAGCTGTTGCAACTTTCTATTTATTTAATCAAAAAACTATTACTTCTAATTAATAACTAACATATAAAAATTTTTTCTTCATTTAGACTACTAAATTAACAACACTAATAACTAAAACTGACAAATAATTATACTCTAAAGTAAACAATAATAACAACAACAAACTGTTTATCACTCAAACTAAGTTTTTAACTTTCAGAAAAACAGGACTTTCCCAGTAATGTAAATAAGATTTTACTTAGATCGAGGAGTATTTAACTGAAGCATGAATCGATTTCCGAAATTTTCTTCTACCCTGTGATCTTCGAGATGTTCATTTCGGTTTTCACGATTTTGAACCGGTGTGGGATATGGTTTCAATACAAACCCATCACTGTTGTGAGCTTGTACGGGCGAAGAATGACAGTGTTGTATTTTTTGATGATGTAGAGATTCCTGATTGAGACATACTTGAATGTCACGATTTGAACCTAACAGTGCTGCAGAACCAAACGGTATTTGAAAATTACTATTTTTTGAGTTGTTTGCTGTTGGTTTTTTTGCAGCAGCTTCATCCAGAGCAGCCGGATTGATGGAGCGTCTCCGCAGCGTGTCATACATGATCTGTAACTTTTGGTGTTGACGTGACTTTTCTTGATGCTGCTCACTCAGCTCATTATATCGACGTTTCGTTTCTGTCAAATCTTTTGTTTTAGCAGTTAAATCAACCTTTGTAGATTTAATTTCAACCTGAAGTTTATTAACCAATTGCTCATAGTAACTTTCTAATTTATTCCGAGACTCTTTGTTTTTATTGGAAGAGTACTCATGGAATAATTTCTCTTGCTGGGCTTGGTATGTCCAAAACGCAATTGCTCTTGACGCTATCTCCATGATTATTTCTGGTTTCAAACCAGCTAAAATCATAGATTTATATTGGTCAGCGGGTTGTAAGTCATGTCGAACAATGTCATGTTTTCCATTCAAATTTGTCTCGCATGCAGGACATACTAATGATTTACTAAACTCACGAGTTCCATCTTCGTCGCAGAATGTATGTGAGCAAGATGTAACCCACGCATTGTTTACCAGTCTTTTTCTGCATTTCTTAAAATTACAAATAAGATCGTTATCAATCATAGCCATTATTATTATTATTATCTAAATGTAAAAAAATTACAATTTTTAAATAAAATGAATATGTAAATAAATAAATAAATAAAATAAAAATAAAATTGTATTCAAAATGTTATAAAATGGACTTTGGTATACTGAACCATCAAAGAAATATATCCAAAAGTTGTTAAAAAAACTTAAAAGCTTTAAGAATCTAATTAGTTGTGTTTTTATCATTATTTTGTTAATATATCCATGAAAACCCCAAATAATAGTAAAAATTTAGTGTGAAAATCATTAGCTAAAATTATTTTTTCACAGTATAATAGTCATAACTTCATCTGAAATATAAAGATCTTTAAATTTATATCTTAATAAAATTGAAAGTTTTAGTCTCATCATTTCAATGAAACAGTTAAATAACAAACAAATAGACAGATTGAATTTCATTATACATGTAGGAAATTTAATTTTTGGAAAATTTGGGGATAATAAAACAATAAAGAAAAGGACTTGACACCGTGAATTTAAATATTTAAAAAATTTAAAGATTTGGGACATTATAAATGACAGTTTTTTTTTATGTTGCTGCTCTTCATTTGGCAATCAATAATTATGAACAAAAATAATAATTATAATAACTATTATTATTATAAATAAAACAAAAAGTTTCAAGATGAGATTAAAAACACAAATATTATTTTCTAACATTTTGAAAGAATCAGTACTCAAAATCTTAAAAAAAAATTTCATTTTTTTGGAGAAAATTTTACAACTATTTAGGCTGAGAATATTTTCAAAATGGCCTTGTCACAATGGTTATTTGAATAATCAAAATAACGCCTAGAAATTTTTGAGAAAATATGATATAAATATAACAATTATTTATCTCCAGTGACATATGCAGGGAAATTTTGTATTAGTATATTGTTTAGAAAGCACAACCTAAAACACCCAAGCTCAACAAAAAAGCAAGAAGTTTAGTAGGAATCCGAAACAAGTGGTTCAAACTAAAGTACTGGATCCTAGATATTAAAGAATCTCTGGAAACCTCTTTCAAAACTTCAAATAAGATTCTTTAAAGCAGATTTTGAGAAGATTTCAAATATCTTATTTTTGTTGAATCGAAATGGCTGCATTTAAGCCAAATGCTTAAAAATTAAAACAAACATAAGTGGGACTGACATTGAAACATGCCAGTTAGTAAATCTCATTAAATTTTACTCGCAAACTTTCAAAAATTATAACTTATCAAGCAAAATTTTGAGACAAAAAATAACTTCTTGAGGTTAGAACCATATCAATTTCACATCAATTTGACCTGTTTTAGGCCTAAGAGAGAATCTTTGGCAGAATTTCCTCTATGATCCTCAAACTAATACTTGTACATTTACAAGACCATTATTATAATGAGACACAACATTCACTAGATAAGAAAATCAACATTCACGGTATAAAAAATCAACCTTTAGACAAATCCTTATTTATACACTTTATTTTCCTCATTATGTATCTATATAGTACAATGTTTGAAATGGATAAAATATTGTTACAACATGACCACAGTGTTGTGAATTTGCAGATATATACCTGGTCCAAAGTTATATAAAGTTATAAAAAGTCAGTAGTTTAAAAATAATAAAAAGGGTAATTAAAACTTAAAAACTAAATTTTAAAATGGAAGAAATCATTGAAATAATCAAAGGCCTTTTTAAATATATAAATATATATATATTTTTTTTTTTTTTGCAATTAACCATCTAGCCTGTTGTACAAAACATATATACTTATCTTATCTTAATTTTTTTTTTCGAAGGTTGAATTTGCTATATACAAATTCGGCATGATACGTTCAATTTCATGGGTATTGTTCAAAAAATTTTCGGTTCCGTTTAATCTGCATCAAAACATGGGTAATTGACCAACATTATGCCATGCTGCAGCAAACTATAATGCAAGTAACGACAAATTGAGGGTTCAAGCTTTGACCAATAGTGTATACAACAGCCAGTCTATGTTAAAAAAAAGATAAAATACAACATAAAATAACTAATATGGATATATATTGCATATGCTGATGTATGCCAATATATATTGCATATGCAAATGTATGCTAATGTATGCTAATATATATTGCATATATGCTAAAATATATGAATAGTCTTCAGCTAAGCTAATTTAATAATCAGAAGTCAAAAATGTCCAACAAAATCTAAAAATAATAATTTTTAATTTTTTTTTTTAGGAATTTTGCAGTAAATTATCAGGAAATCTCTAGGAAAATCTAAAGGAAAAAATTTACAAATTTTTTTTAATGTTTTAGTTAGGCTGCAAGCATAAAAACCCTGAATCTTTTTTTAAACACACGTAATGCTTAAAGTTAAAATAACAAATGTTTTTTTTTAGACATTAAAAAGAAAGTCAAATATTCAGAACATTCCCATAAAGTTTTAATAGACAATTAATTTTTATTTTTTTTTAATTTTAATTTTCAACAAGCTGTGAAATTTTACATTAAATAATTCAAATAATTTGGATAGATAGAGATAAGTAGATAAACAGATAGATAGATTAGAGATAGGAAAAAAGGTGCATAAAATATAATCAAAAGGACAGCTTCAGGGAATGTGACCATAAAATTTCAGAATTTTTTCAAGAATTTCTTTAACTTTTGATATTTCTTAAGGGTTTCGAGAAGTAAAGTTTAAGCTATCCCAAAAAAACAATTTACTCTGCAAAAAATATTTCTAAACTTCATCTTTACAAAACTTGACAGCAAAATTAAACTAACACTCTTTAAATTTTGTAATTAATCTAAAATTATAATTTTAAATTATTTTATTATTTTAAAATATGTGTTGGACAAGCTTATTAAAATTCCATATTTCAGTATAATTTTCCTAAGGCCTACAAAAAACAAGGAATAAAAACAGAATTAAATTGAAAAACAAGTTAATATTTTTTGATATAAATATAAATAATATAAATATTTATTAATTGACATCACAGTTTTTCACAATATCATTGGTAAACCTATGCCATTGGTCAAACAATGCTTTTTCTATCTTAAATAACTGCAAATCAACTTAGGAGACTTATTTCAAGTGAGGAAAAAAGCCAATTAATTAAGTTATTCAAAAATTCTATTGTCTGAAATCCTGATTTAATTGCAAAAACTTTATAGTTTATGTAACAGGAATTTAATCGAATTTACCTATTGAAAATTTGGTTGTGTATTGGCCCATTCATCCGGTCTTGCTTTTGAACTTGGTGGAGGAGCAGGTGGGAGTGCACTAGGATCAGCTGGCATCTGCGGCATAACTTGAAATAAAAAAAAGCACTATCTTGAAAATGTTTAAAACCTTTCCAAACGAGGTAGTATAGGATTCGATTTTTTTAAGATTTTTAAGGTGAAGTGAAAAACTCTCAATATTTTCCTGGTGAGTGTGAGAATGAAAATATTTTCTATTAGTTAAACAAATCAATACAGACACAATAATAAAACAGACACATATGTAGGTGGTCTATCAGCATAGTCATTGGTAAAAAGTATATGAATATGCATTCAAAATATGTTATTACAAATAGAAAAAAACGATTCTTTGAAATTCTTTTTCAAATGGGATTTAGAAAAAAAAATTTATTTTACCATAAATTATATTTAAAGTAAAATAAATTTTATTAAATTTTTAATTATATTTATAGATCATAATTATTGCATCAATAAGTGGCATACCCACTAAATATTTTACTGTTACAAATTTAAGACCTAATGATCATTTTAGATGAAAGTCATATTTCCATGGTTTATATACTTTGAATGTGGATTTCGCATTGCAGCATTAATTTCCATTACAATTTTTTTTTAATTTTAATAACTTCTTTATTTTGCTGCAAATTTTGTTGAAAATAACTTGTGGGATGTGGTAAGTATTGAAATCAAATAAATAATTTTAATGAGCAATCTTTTTTAGTTTAGCTTGTAAGTGATTGTGACCAATTTACCATGGCAACCAGAAATTTTCTACGTATATTTATTTTGTTCCAGCAAAAAAATAGAGGTTACTCTGCGAGATACAAATTTGGAATCTAAGAAAAAAACGCTTTGTTTCCATAACAAATTAGAATTAAAAAACAAAAAAATCAATATTTTTGACATAGTCAGGCTAAATAACAAGATTTTTTCTTGAAATGTAGAAAATGATCACTATCATCACTGCTGAAAAGTCCTAATCGTCATGATTAATTTCAGAAAAAATTAATAAACAGTCAGAAACACAGACAGTTAGATATGCATGAGAGAATTTAAAACGCTTCATCAGGAATCCAAAAAACACTGTGTTTGACTAACCATACCTGGTTTGAACTGGTCAGCAGTCATCCTGGTGATCATAATACCAACACCTTCAATGAGAGCTAACAAAATACCACCAACAGCAGCTGAACGTGCCATTGCACCTGGTCCAGCTTTGAAAAAGACAACAAATTAAAAATTAATCCCCCGAATAATAAGCAATATGAGGTAATATAAAAATACTAAGAATACTTTTAATGCTTAATTTAAGCCTTCCCTCCACATAAAATTTAACAACAACCAATTAACTCAATTTTACAAAAGCATTCAAATTTGGCTGGGAAACAAATGGGCCCATATTGTTTCACTTAACTTATACAGATTTAAAAAGATATCCAATTACTCAATTTTGAAAAGTGAATAATGAATATAACATTAAATTTGGCTAAAAATGCAGGTATCAAGGCCAAGTTACTATGGAAACAGAAATTTTGGGATGTTCAAACATGATTTAAACAATACCTCATATACTCACTTACAAAAGATGTAATATTCTAACAGTAATTTAAATTAAATAACTAATAAAGATAAAGTCTTAAAAAGAAAAACCCATTTTTAATCACCTCACCAATTATCTTCTTTTATGTGAGAGCAGGTATTAAATAATTTAATTTTTAAATAGTGTTCTACTGTTTTAAAACAACAAAGCATCAGCACAAACACACAATTCTACCTTCTTTTCTTTCTAATTGAAGTTGCTTAATACTCTAGCCTTAGAAGAGTGAAGCTCTTACCATTCATATTTATTTGATGACAAAAAAAAAAAAAATAAATAAAAAAAGAAAATGTAAACCTAAGGTAACAAAAAAAGGCTGGCTTTTATCATTTAAAAAAAAAACACGCTTAGATATTATAAAGGTTATATGAAACACCTTGAACTTATAAAAATTAACAAACAGTGAATTATATGTGTTACAGCTTTGTCAGGGTTTGCCAATAAAACTTGCAAAATAAAGGATAAAAAAACATAAACATAAACAAAAACTAAAAATTTTGCTTTTTAAACCGGTTTGATTACATACTATTTTTTTTTATTCTGCTCTATATTTATGAAAAATATTTATTTAAAACCAGAAGTCTGGAAAAATATTTAACATAACAATATATACCTCTGGTCATAAGAACTGCCCCAGTCAATGCACCACTACCAATTGAGTTCCAAGGGTCCTCTTTGCCTCGTATAGATATTAGAGCACAATCAAACGTAGAAAACATTCCACCCCAAACTGCAAAGTTACCTAAAAAAATAAATATATGTATATATATAAATTTCTTACATTGCTTTTGTAAAAGCCATATCACTGACAGCCGATAGATTAACACGGACAAACATTTTAAGATCCTATTTCAACCAGTCGTCATGTATTTAGCGAGGAAAGAGAGCCTGAAAATCACCTCTAGACTTGAAACAAGCCTACTTTTTAAATAACTGTCACATTTTACATGCTAGTATTGACAATTTTTAACTTTTATTTTACTTTGAAGATTTACTTATTTTAATACGTAGGTGTATTTACTTAGTTTATAACTCCTAACTTCAGAAAGTTTGTAACCCTGATTTTTTACTTTTTCACAACAAAAAGAATATAACAGCCCAAAAAAAAATTTCTTCAAGACTTAAAAAATCTAAAGTAACAGCATGTAGAGGAATTTGACACCCTCTCAAGACCTGATGCGTAAAAGCTGCTGTAATATTGCAATAAACAGCTGGTATTGTGATACAAGCTACAAATTCTCAAACAGAACTAGTCATTACATCAGGTGGAGATCCTAGAAGATGCATAACAACCTCTATTCTGGTAAGGGGTTCAACCATGCAGGAATCACATGTAGTAATCGGCACAATGGAGAAAAACTTATATTTTTTATGACCTTTAGCAGTATATAATCAACATTTTTTTTTTTTTTCAGAAAAATGTATGCTTTCTATGCTAGTAAAGGTTGTAAGGGGTATACTAATGGCTTCTTCCAAACTGACCTAAATTGTGTTAGGTCAAACTCAAATTCTTCTGAAAGTGTATTGCATAGATTCTGATAGTTACACCATTTATTCCTGAGCAGAACAAGCTGGGGGATGTTCAAATGGTGATCCCCAAACACCAGTACTGAGCTGCAACTCGAATGCTGCATTTCTCAGTCTTAACTTTTGCTTGTCTGCTATGACCGAAATATTTTTTTTCAAATATTGCATACATTTCTTAAAAAACAATATTTTAATCAACAGATTTTCTTCAAAACAATGTTTTAATCAACCAATATTTCTTTAAGCTATTTTAAAACGAATTGAAACAACAAGTATAATTTTGTCATAGTTTCTCAAAAAACAAACGAATTGAAAGTACAATGAGGTGGTACACATATTTTACAGATAATTAAAACATTAGCGGTAATGTTAAAGGTGTACTCATAATATACAGCAAGAACATCAACCAACTCTTATCATAACTTTAAAGATAAATTTGTGATATAAAGGAGTAAAAACAAGGTTGCTTAGTAATTTTATTAAATCTAGCAATGGAAAACCTAAGCTCAAACTGAAAACAAAATTAAATATTTTTTTTAATAATTTTTTTTCCCCATCACTTTGATGTAAACGTATATTTTAGCTTCTTTAAAACCCACATCAAAACAATCTTTTTAAATTTATTGATCTTTATTCACATAGGTTTAAAACCCACTTCTTCTGTGTAAACAAATCGTACTTCCAAGAAATGAACAGTAATTTTAAGTATTAGTATAGGCGATGGAAAGAAAAAAAATAGAACTACAATAGAATTAAAAAAAAACCTGCAGATGAGAGCTAATTGTTGAATAAATTTATTAAAATTAAAAACAAAACAAATATACTTACAGTGTTTAAACTCTTAAGTGTAAATGGCAGGTATACACTAGTGTTCTCCTCAAGCAGTTTTAGAGCGGGGTCTGCTACGCTAAAATATTATAGTGCTATGCCGAGTTAACTTCCGCTACGCTAGACCAGACTATCGCTACATTAATTTTAGATATTCTTATGAGACATTATTATCCACTAGTCTATGTATCAGACAGATTACAACTGTGTTGCTGATGCTACCATTATGTTTCTCCCATATATTATGTTTCTCCAAATAATTACTTAAGAATATATTTTTTCTCGGTCACATTTTTCCGTGTATTCGCATTGTACATATCCAGGAATTACTAATGATGTATATAGTGAAATTCCAAATAATATTTTTGAGCTTATCGCTACAGATGAATATGATTGTAAACAACACAAATTCGTATGCTAAACAAAAAATGAGGGACGAAGAGTTTTCTACATATTAAAGATTACATAAATAGGGACCAATCAGGCAAAATGAAATTCGTTTGTATTTTGCTGTATTGATTTATCGTGGTGTCGTCCATAAACCAAGAGAACACATCGATATCAGTGACCAGATGACTACTTTGTACCCGCTGTAGGGCAAACGGGTCGAGAAATAGTATAGAAAACAGTCTATGCATCTTATAAACATAAGTATTTTCAATGCAAATATTCTTCACCAGAAACAAGGAGGTAAATTAGAATTAGTTAAACAAATAATTGAGCGTTATGGATCAGAGGTTGAGTTGCCTTCAAAACGATGGGTTAGTCGCTCCTCAATTACGGGAAATTCATTCCGAATCACAGAGCATCACTTTCCAAGCTCTAATTTAATTTAGTATAAAAATTAAAAAATTATAACAAACTTCCAAATAGATCTTTTTATTAAAGTGTTTTTATTCTTTTTAACGCGCCTATAAGAAGTCCTACTACATCGGTCAGTAAAATAGTTACATCGGTCAGTAAAATAAATTTAAACAGTAACAGCATGGTCGGCTCGAATATCTTGTTTTTCAACTTCGCAGTCATGATCACTGCATCAAAATCTTAATTTAATTTACTGTATTTGAAACCATATAGGCCTTTAACAAGGTAATACTATACTTCATTTTATATGTGATGCCTACATATTTATATTGTATATAATTGCCACAAATATCCTTACTTCTTTTGAGCCACAGAAGGAAAAAATGGTACAGCATAGATAAAGTGTTTCGGTACGCGTTGCATCTCATACGCAAATTTCAAATAATTTAACCTACATACACGGTACAGTGCATACGTGCAAAATATACATTAATAGGCATGCATAACTGGCCCTTCTACTGATGTAACCTCTGACAAACTATCCTCAACCCAATCATATTCTTTATTAAGTAATCTTAAACACTTCATTGTGCTGGTCTTCCCACATCAACAAACCTGATATTTGTCAAAATATATTTTTAACATATTATATATTGCGATATTTTCTTATATTGACAAAAAATATGCCATTTATAAATTACAAACAACTGATTTTCATTGAAATTTTGCATTAAATAACAAAAATAAACAACAAAAAATTAAAAATATAAACAAAACGTTGAAAGAAATGCAGGTGATTAGGAATATTCTAAAGGATTGTCATAGACCGTTTCTATACTCCAAAAGCGACCTTCAGCAGCATAGCATCAAATTTTGTGAGGCAGCTTCAAGGCAGTCATGATACACTAATCGCCTTGACAACACTGCAAATAAATGAAAGTTTTAACTCTCATGTATTCAAAACTGATATATCATTTTCTTGAAAATGCTAAAGAGTAATACCAATAAATAAAGACATTCCTTTATGCAAAAATAGACAAGTTACAATTTTCAACTACCTTCATTTATCTTAATATTTCACCTATTTTATTTCTTTTATTTATTTACCATGACTATAACTATCACAAGGTTTCAAAGAATAAAATACTACACACTAAATAATGGCTAAAACGTTTTGTAAAATTGAAATGTAAACATGCTTTTAACCATGATCAAAAGATCAAACATCAAAAGTGTGGAAAGCTTTTTGAAGATTGCCAAAATCATACATGCAAAGTGAACAGTATTAAGTACTTCTCTGGTTCGCTTAGTTAAAAATGCATGTAATGAATTGCTTAGTAGTGCATAGTAGTGCTTAGGGTATTGTAGTGCACTCTCTTTATTGTAGTGCTTACCACTAAACAATACATTGTTAACCCTTTCCATGCCAATAGTGGACCAGTCCGTGATTTAAATATAATGAAAAAAACTGAGCACGGAAATTTTTGCATACTTCCACTTTGAAGGCAGTTTTAGACCAGAAAACCGGTTTGTTCAATTTTGTTCCAGAAAAAGTTCGGTTGCCGGAGATTGAAACTTGATTTGCCACGTGATGACAGTTTAAAAACATTACAAAAAATGACAGAAAAAAATTCGCTAATTCCTTCGTCTTCAGTTTCATGTAATTTTACCGTTAACCCTAAAGAATACCCAGTAAAAAAACTGGGTAAAAATTTGCGTATTATTCAAGAACGATTCCAAAATATATGGATTTCACGGAAACATATTGCAACTGATGAAGGCATTATTCCATTTAAAGAAAATATACATTTCAAAGTGTTTAATCCCAATAAAACTGACAAATACGGAATGAAAACATTCAAAGTTTGTGACTCATCTAATGGTTATTGTTTGAATTATATGTGGCTAAAACAGACGATAAACCTAGAAAATCGGTTTATGGGATAACATATGATACTGTCATGAATCTTTTGGAGCCCTATAAAAAGAAGGGATATACAGTATACATGGATAAGGTACTCTTGCTTGTGGCACTGTACGTCATGAAAAGGGCTGCCCAAGAACTTTGTTTCTTCTACGTTCAAAGTGAAAGATCACCACAACATCATACGTTATGAAAACCGTATTTTGGACAGAAAGCATGTCACAATTTTGTCTTCTGCATACAACTGTAAAATGGTACATACGGGAAACAAGGACTGGAAAACAAAAAAAAAAAATTATCCAGAAACATGATGTAGTTCATAAATACAATAAATATATGGGTGCAGTAGATCTAAATGATCAATTATTGAAATAATCTGCTTTTTCAAGGTCACTGAAGTGCTGAAAAAAGCGCTTTTTCGCAGTCCAAATCTTTCAATGGTGAATGCCTATATATTATGTTGTGAAAGGCTGAAATTAATTTGTTCAAAAAATCCATCACAGGCAGATTTTCGAGTTGCTGTTGTGAAGCAAATGATTCAAAAGGCTAATCTTGCTCCTCCTGTTATAGCCCGTAACCCCACAGTTGTTTTGTCAGTTCAACGATTATCAGGCCACTTTATCAAAAAAATATGTATCCATTAACCTGAAAAATCGAATCATTCGTGGTTGTAAAGTATGTGGCCCTGCTGAACACTCAATTGATAAAAAAAGCAGGTATAAAGCATAACAGACCTGGGCATGAAACCTCATATCAATGTTCACAGTGCCAGATTTCTCTGTGTGTTGATATTGCTTCTACATTTACCATAATTACAAGTAATATATTACAAAATATATTTCTGAGAAAAGCACATAGTTAAAGAAAATTCGCATTTCAAAACTGGAACTGAAAGCTATTTTTTAGGTGTTTATTTTTATGGCTGTTTATTTTTATGTCTTCGACAATAGCACAGCTCAATAACCCACATTTATTTGCATTCAATTTTTCCAAAAATTCTTTTTTTATGACAAAGGTATAAGCTAAAAATCAAGCCCTCACTGAACTTCTACACTATAATAGAACAAGTTACGACCAATAATGTAAAGATAGATTTTGCTTTTTTTTTTTGCTCAAAAATGGCCAATTTCTAGTACATACATTAGAATTGTGCTTACGGCACTCAAAGGATTAAGACAAAAACCAACCGAATAAAGAATTCCACATTATTTTTTAAAAAATATTAATATTTGACATTAAAGAAATAGGTTGGTAGTCTGAAATTTAATTTAGAACATATTCAAACAACACTGAAGAAGTTTAATGAGCATCAAGAAAAAACACCTGATGTAAAAAGAAAGCTTAAATAAACTAACAAAATAACAAAAAATTAAATTTAAAAACAATTTCAGGATATATTTGTTTGGACCAGAAAAATATTTTTTAAGATTAATGAACAAACTATGAAAATAAGAAAAGGATGTAAATTTAATTCTTTTGTGTATGTAAAATAAAAAAAATTACGAGAAAAATAAATTTTAGGTTTAATTTTCTCAGTAAGATGTAAAAAAAAAACAAAGTATTGGAAGTACCTAAAATAAGTAATGGTTCTGATTATCATAATAATTATTATTACTATTATATATATATTATTATTATTATAAATGGTGCTATAAACAATTCTATGTTGAAAAAAAATACCAGGTCTCAAAGCATACAGTTTAGAAATTTTTACCTCCTAGTACTGGAGCTCGAGTTTTCACAGCATTGATACTGCCCATTAGCCTGTGACCCTATAAAAAAATATCTACAGTTAAAAAAAAAAAAAATATTATAACCTTGTCATATAAAGTTCAGTAATGAATACACATCCTTTAATTGCGTTATAAGATATGCGATTGCAATGCTCAAAGTCGCCAAAGTTTTCTTTGCAAGATTAGGGTCATTGAAAATCATAATTTCTATGTTATTTGCTTTCAGTGGTAACCTAATATAATATAATATAATA